>PVJD01008411.1:0-72784 GCA_004026545.1 Mormoops blainvillei
TTTCCCACCACCACTTTCCCCAGCCCCACCCACCCCCACCTCCCACCCTCCCCCACCTCCCACCCTCAATCCTTCCCCCATTTGGCTTTGTCAATGGGTCCTTTATGCACGTTCCTTGATGACTCTTCTTCTATTCCCCCATTATCCTCCTTTCTCCTCCCCTCTGGCTACTGTCAGTTTGTTTTTTATTTCAATGTTGCTGGTTATATTTTGTTGCTTGTTTGTTTTGTTGATTAGGTTCCACTTATAGGTGAGATCATACGATATGTGTCTTTCACCGCCTGATTCCTGATTTATTTCACTTAGCATAATGCTCTCCAGTTCCATCCATGCTGTTGCAAAGGGTAGAGTGAGAGTAGCTCACTCTTTCTTTCTTTCTGCTGCATAGTATTCCATTGTGTAAATGTACCACAGTTTTTTGATCCACTCATTTACTGATGGGCAGTTAGGTTGCTTTCAATTCTTGGCTATTATAAATTGTGCTGCTATGAACATTGGGATGCATAGGTTCTTTTGAATTGGTGTTTCAGGGTTCTTAGGGTATAATCTCAGCAGTGGAATTGCTGGGTCAAAAGACAGATCCATTTTTAGTTTTTTGAGGAAATTCCAAACTGTTTTCTACAGTGACTACACCAGTCTGCATTCCCACCAACAGCGTGCTAGGGTTCCCTTTCCTCTCGCCAGCACTTGTTGTTTGTTGATTTGTTTATGATGGCCATTCTGACTGGTGTGAAGTGGTATCTCACTGTGGTTTTAATTTGCATCTCTCTGAGGGCTAGTGATGCTGAACATCTTTTCATATATCTCTGGACCCTCTGTATGTCCTCCTTGGAGAAGTGTTTGTTCAGGTCCTTTGCCTATTTTTTAATTGGATTGTTTGTCTTCCTGGGGTGGAGTCATGTGAGTTCTTTATATATTTTGGAGATCAAACCCTTGTGCACAGTATTATTGGCAAATATATTTTGCCATACGGTTGGTTCCCTTCTCATTTTGCTGATGTTTTCTTTAGCTGTGTAGAAGCTTCTTATTTTGATGAAGTCCCATTTGTTGATTCTTTCCTTTATGTCCCTTGCTCTAGGGGACATATCGAATCAACATTTTTTAGTATGAGGTCCCTGAAATGCACATTGTGTTAAGGAGAACCATTCCACTACGTAGCTGTGGATCCTTTAGCATCTTCTAGGAAAGACCTAGGAAAGGCCAGCTGAGCTGATTTCCCTACCCCAAGGACAGCAGTGGAGAGAAGAGTCCAGCAATTTGTACTACCTCTAGGGCAATTATCTCTAGGATGATTGCATCGGGGCCTACTCGGACAATATTCTATCCCAGCTTGTCAGCTCACAGCACTACCCTGGATTCCACTGGGTCACAATGATATTGATCCTTGAACAATTCTAAGAAGTGAGCATTTTGAGGATTAAATGTTGGGTTTCTATACCATGCCCTGTCCCATGCCTCACATGTTGCCAAAGTGTAAGTGACTGTCACTAAGAGAACCCACAGTAAACTAAGTACACCTGATTGAGCAAGAAAAAACAGACCTCTCAGAAAAGCAGCACATGAGACATTAAGTCTGTAGATGTATTTCTCCTTGCTCGGTGAGAGAAGTCTACTGTACTCAGCTGAACTCACTGAAGGTGAATGAATGAATCACTTTGAGATACCTTGTTTTACTGAGCTATTGTTAAAAGGTTGTGGATTGTTGATTTGCCCTATTTTCCATAGAAAGAGACTTGTAACAAGAATATCCAAATCCCAGGAAAAGTAGAGAACTAGTGGGCTGAGTGTTTTGAGATCTTCAAAGTGGTGGATGTAGAATCAATCACTGCTCACTAAGCGCCAGCCATAGCCAGAAACCCTGCCTCATCTGCCTTTCAGCCTTCGCTATTCACTTGCTTTAAGTGGGCACTGGCTTCAAGCTGAACTAAATCATTGTCCCTGAGCTGGTATCATGGTCAAGGCTTCATCTATTGCTCTGGCCTGCTCAATGTATTAAACAGTAAGCTGGGTTTAAAAAAAAAAAAAGAACATATGTCCAATTTTTAGGTGATACAAAAGGAAAGGATGCCAAAGGTAACTGGTTTACCCTCAGAATTTGATAAGATCAGAGTAGTTGGAATGTTGAGCCAAATATAACAAGATAAATTTAACATGTTCAAAAGAAGGTCCTGCATGTATAGAAAAATAACATCACCTGAAGGGATTAAGAAGTACAGATTGGTAGTTATAAAATAGTCACAGGGGTGTAAAGTACAGAGGAAACATACTAAATAACATTGTAATAACTATGTATGGTGCCAGTTGGGTACTGGAAATGCCAGGGGGACAACTTTGTAAAGTATATAATTATCTAACCACTAGCCTGTACAACCTGAAACTAATACAAAGTAAGAGTGAATACAAAGAAAATCCTGCTACTCATGACAACATAGGTGAATCTAGCAGACATTATGCTAAGTGAAATAAGCCAGGCACAGAAGGACAAATGAAGGACACATGATATTACTTATAGGAGGAATCTAAAATAGTCAAATTCATCGGAGTAGAGACCATAATGGTAGCTGCCAGGGGTCAGAGAAGGGATTCATAGTGGGGTATTAGTCAAGGGGTACAAAGCTTTAGTCATGCGAGGTAAGAACTACAGACTATATAGCTTTTTGCCTATTGTTAATGTTACTGTATTGTTATACTTAAATATTTGCTAAGGGGGGTACATGTTATCATTATCATCATAAGTAAAATGGGCAGTAGGAAACTTTTGGAGATAAAGCGTACGTTTATGCAGTAGATTGTGGTTGTGTGGGTATATACATAACTCCAAACTCAAGTTGCATATATTAAGTGTGTACAGCTTTTTGTTATATCAAAAGTGGTTTAAAAATATATTATAAAACATTCTAAACATGGATTACATGTTGAATTGATTATATTTTGGATATATCAGTTTAAATAAGATACATTATTAAAATTTTTTAATTTCTTTTAAATGACATCATCACAGGAGGCCTCAGAGGTGTGGGTTAGTCGTGGCACCTGAACAGTCACAGGAAGAGTGCAAATCAACAATGTCAACCCTAAGTCAAGTGCTTGATTTGGGCAACCAAAAATTCAAAAGTGATCTCAAGACTAATAATGTGGTATTTCCTCCCTAGGAAATGACGGAAGAAAATCCTTGCAGCTTTGGTCACAATGTCACAGCCTAGCTGGGCATCCCCAGCCTCAGCATGGATGTCAATGGGCATTGGAAGAAAAAGCAAGGTCCCCCACAAACACTGATGGCAGCGTTGTCATATTTGATATCAGAGTAGAATCAATACTGCAACTAAAAGATGGAACAGAACACAGGAAAGTATTAAATGTACATGGAAACCAAGAGGACTGTGAGCAGAGATGGATTTAACAGTGGGTGCACTGGGCACGCCCCCTGGGCCCTGACTTCTGAAGGGCCCCTCAAAATCCCAACTATACGCTTTTTTCTAATGACACCAAGTTTGGTTTCATATGTGCAATTTTAATTACGTACAAGTTTACAGTCAGTGGTAAAACCTGATAGTATGTTTATATTTGCTTAGTTCCATTATTTCATTACTACACTGCATAGGCACCAGGCGGCTGCTCATCGGAGCAATGGAATCGCGTTTGCTACTTTGTACTTACAAAGATCCTCCTGCAGTGCAGACTTACAATACATGCAAATACACAGGGATGTAAATTAGTTTGTGGATATGTACTTGTTTCATTTACGGTTTTAAAAGTATGTATTTTTAAACATGTATTTTTATTTTCCCTGTCTCTTTTTTTTAAGGGGCCCAATATTTTCTTCTGTGTGGGGGGTCTCAACTGACCTTAATCCGCCTCTGACTGCGAGGAAGTGAGCCCTCTTTGAAGACTCCTGGAATTGTCTGGACGAAAGTAAAGGGGTGCTGAAATATAGCCCATACATACCGTGGCCCCCTGAGGTGCTGGGGTGACAATCAGTCTGGCTCACCGCACACAAGGAAAAGACTACGTCTTATCTCAAATCAGGCCAAAGAGTCACACTTTAATAGAAGTTTATGTAGGATGTTAGTTTCACGTTACAGTATCTTTCCCGTTCCCTTAGCAGTTCAGCTCCCTGCCTTCATCCTAACAGCACACGTCCTGTAAGAAGCAGCGTGGTTCAAATGAAGAGAGAGGAGGAGGGCGTGTGAGCCCAACCACAGAGCATCTTCCCAGCGTGAGTGTGAGTTCAACCAGAGCATCTTCCCAGCGTGAGTGTGAGTTCTGTGACCTTGTGCAGAGTTCAAGGACTCTGGTGTGTACCGGCAAATTAGAAGTTTAAAACCCCATCTGGATGAAAGTGAACCTGACACCTCTTGGTACCAGAGCTACATTAAAGAGCCATGAAACCTATCCCAGCATCTTCCCTGGAAGAACAGGCCCATAGAATAAATCCAATGAAGAAAGATGCCTATAGTAATTAAAAAACATAGACTAGTAGAGTGTTCAAAAATGGGAAGTCCAGCTGACCAAGCTATCTTAATTTCCTCAACAGGCTGCGCTCTTTCTGGCCGGCAGGCTGCCGTGCACACCGCTTCCCCCTTTCCCCTGAGATCGGCCATCACTTTCCACGGAAAGATTTCTGCGACTTCCTAACCAGACACTTGCAACACTGTTAGTCAGTGCTTAATACCTCGATCACGTTGCTCCCCAGGGCTCCTCACGCCCCTTCTGCCCTAGCATTTATCCCCTTGCATCAGTTGTCTGTTAATATGTCTTTATCTTCCACCAATCTATAAGTTATCTGAGCATCCTGAACACAGGGACTGTGGCTGTCCTACTGATAATTACTTCCTAGCACCTGACCCATAGTCGGGGCTGAGGAAGTATTTCACGAATGAATCAGATAATTGATTTTTTTTTTCTTTTCACACTCTAGGTCACAAAGACATAGCCTTTATAGAGGAAAAAAAGCCCCTACAAAATGGCATATTTCTGTTAATTCATAGGAAATGCTTGGGGAAGAAATTATGACATCATCTATAACTTTCTTAGCCTCCATTCATTTATATTCTTTATTAATTTCTCTACAATTTACTATTTTTGACGAGTTAACTGTTGTCTTTGAACAGATATATTGGCTCTATCTATATGAATTTAATCCCTACTTCTCTTATATACTTAAAAAGAAAAAATTTATTTTTGGCAAGAAAGGTAAGTTATTCATTGCTAGTTACCAGTCACAATTAGTAGATAAAGGTTGTACAAAGTCATCAACAAAATATTTTATTCGATGCTTGCATCCAACCATAGTACCATTTGTCTTCTATATCTCTATAACATAGCCCTTCTAAAATTGGCTTGCCCTTGTTAGATATAATGCTTTACTGGAAATTTCAGGGAAAAAAAGAGACATTAACATTTAAGTTATGAGGAAAAGATTCTTGATTCCAATTATCACTTTTCTACTCAGAAGCAGCCCTGAGTAACACATTCGTTATACACCAGCAGTACGAGGTCTCTTCTAGGTACTTTATAACACTGACAGAATTATTAGTTAAAATTAGACTTCCATTTTAATATCAGGGGAGACATCAACATTAGTTTCTATATTAAACACAACAGTTATTCATACAATCTGGGAACTGTAGAAAGCATTTTAAGTGGATTTAAGGTGATGGATGCAAGACTGTCTGAACATTTGCTTAATAGAAATTATGATTATCTACCAAATTATATTTTGGAAAGGCAATCATTTCTTCACTGCAATGCAGTAATACATTTTCTAGTCCACAAAAAACTGTTGTGCATAAAAAGTGTTTTACAGTACTTTTTATAGTTCTACAGAGTACCACATTACTACTTGTCAACTGGAAATTGCATCATAACTCAATCTGCTGCAACTATAAAATTGTATCTTAACTTGATTAAACAAAAGACACCACAAGTATATGCGCTATACATATATATGTTCATGCAGCAACACCAGGGGTGAAAATAACTAAATATTTAGCACCTAAACAAAATAGGGTCTATACGATGAGAAGAGAACAGAACATCCAATTGGAAGCCAAATAGATTCTGCCTTTAATTTTCTATTCCACTGGATGTGGGTTTTCTGAAGGATATTTGCCTATAGAAAAAAAGCAATGAATTTATTGCACAGGAGTGATTATGTTTTCATCATCAAATATAGCAAAGGCTAAGGGGCTGAAGGAGAGAGATACTCTCCTAAAGATGCTTCCCTGTTTCAGATGGTGTCCATAGCAAATCATAAGATATAGCTGCACTATTGCTTAGGGGACACAGTGCCTGGACCTTAGGGTGTAGTTGCCCCAGATCCTGCTGGTCTGGCCTGAGGGGTCCTTCTGGCCCAGGGTTTAAGGGTCACTGTCCCAATGCATGAATTACCCATTTATGGCACATAGATTGGGAAGCTTGAACTTAGGAAATGTTGGGATTCACAGATGAAAACAAAGCTGTTATAAAAATTACAGATCAAGGAGAATGTCCCCAGATCTAAATGATAGCAAATATTTTTGGATGCCTGATGTGATCACATAAACAAAGTCTGAAATGCCAGGGGGTAAGGAAGCTTAATAGTTACACGAGAGGATTATGCCATAAAAAAATACCTTTGTTCAAAACACAATTCCATCACACACTAACCATACAAACATGAGGGAGTTATCTGCCTTCTCTGTACTTTGGTTTCCTAGTCTGTACCATAGGGACGGTAAACGTACCTCTCTGATAGGGTTGCTACAAGGACTGAATGAGAGGGGATTTCAACAGATATTAGCCTTCACCTTAATATGTATAAATACAACAGAATTAAAACATATTTTTATTATAAAATGATCGATAAATATAGAAAGGATGCAAGAAAAATAGAAATGTTATTTTTCCTCAACCCACTGAGAATGAGTTGCCACCCTGATATCTTATTACCCTGAATACTTTAGTATATTATTTAGTGTATTTTAAACATGTAGAGATTTTAACTATTGTAGTGTATTTTCTTAAAAATAAAAAGATTCTCCTCTATAATCATAATACAACCACCAAAATCAGAAAAGTAAGAAGGATATACTGATGCCATCTAACCCTCAGACCTCACTCAGCGGTCAGCATTTGTCCCAATAATGTTTTTTATAGCAAACCACCTACTTCAGAATCACATGTGCATTTGTCTTTAGTTCTCTTTTAATGTGGAGGGGATCCTTGGTCTTCTCCTGACTTTGAGGGCCTTGATACTTTTGAACATTATGGTCCAATTATTTTGCAAAATGTTCCTCAGTTTGGCTTGGTCTGACATTCCTTACAATAGATTGCAGGTTATGAATCTTTGGCAGGAATATCACAGAACTGATACTGTGTTCTCACTGCACCCTTTACATTTGTATGCGTTTTTATTTATTAGTGGTATTGGTAACTTTGATTATCTTATTAGGTGTTGTCTACTAGGATTCTCCACTAAAAATTTACTCTTTTCTCCCCCATTTTAGTAAGTATTTGATGGGGGGAGGGACATTACTATAAAACTATATAAGTATCCCATTCCTACTTAACCTTTCAGTTCATTCATTTACACACACACACAATCAATAGTTTGTTGTTAGTGCATAGAAATGCAACAGATTTTATATATTCATTTTTGTATCTTGCAACTCTATCAAATTTTTTAATTCTAAGTTTTCTGGTGGGGTCTTCAGGATTTTTTTTTTTATGTAATATCATGTCATCCATGAACAGTGAGGATTTTGCATCTTCCTTTCCAATCTGGACACCTTTCATTTCTTTTCCTTGCCTAATTGCTGAGCAGAACTTCTAATACAATGTTGACTGAAAGTGGTGAGATGGGAGTGGGCACCTTTGTCTTGTTCCTGATCTCAAATGAAAAGTTTTCAGCTTTCACCGTTAAGTATGATGTTAGCTGTTAACTCTTTAATAGGCTATTCTTCAAGCCATTACATGCTTTTTTACTCTGCCTGACATTCCAAAACTCAGTACTCCTTAATATTTGGAGTCTACAAATGACGTCTACAAATGTCATTCTCGATTACTCCATTAATATACTTTAGTGTTTACCTGGATGTTCCCTTTATGAATCTCAAATCAAAAAAGAAATCTATGTTATACTTAATTATAAATTTTTTTCCTGAGTATTTATAATGTGTGCCAACCACCGTGCTAAACACTGGTTACATGGTAATTAATCTCTACAATAACCTATAAAAACATTTTTACAAATGAGAGAACAAAAGGTTGAGATTTACTGTACAAACAAATGCCAACAAAAGGACCCCAACTGAGAAAATGTCAAAACCTCAGAGCTAAAAAAATGGAGACCAACTTCAAGTTAGTATGTTCTAGGTAGGTCAATTAAAAAAAAAATCAAGCAAATGAGCAGCAAACATGGGACAGTCCCACTGTGAATTTTGATAGTTTGAGGGGAGAATCCTCGAAAGAGGAAAATGTTTATCTACAATGTTTAGGTTTACTTGAGCTGAATTCACTCTTGAGAAAAAAAGAAAACTAAAGAAATGCGCATTTTAGATGCTAAATGAAGTAGCTAAATTGTTTTCCAATTTTGACAGCAAAGAGTCCCAGGTAAGGATGTTACCTAAGAGGCAGTATAAGGAAATAAGGAAAGGTTTTGCTCTGGAAGGAAAAAGAGGAATATTGAATGGATCAGCTTTCACGCCTTTTAGGATGGCCAGATGAGACAGTGTTTGTGGCAAAAACAGCAAACCTGGAAATGCGGACCTTTCCGAGCCTCTCCAGGTAAAGCAGCTCTATGCCCTTCATGCCAAGCTGCTGTCAGATCACAGGTAAGCAACCATCAAGCCTCAACTTTGTTTCACAAGTCCCAGAAAATTTCACTGGAATTTTAAATAATATGCAACACAAAATATAAAACTATTAGTTAAGTAAGGTTACAATTTATAAAACACCTACAATGTTTTCAAAATATTTTATTTATCTAATTCTTGCTCAAAGGAGTACTTTTGGTTATTAGAGAAAAGTTTGTATTTTTACTGATTTTAATATCTACTTATCGACATATAGTACTTAATATATATTAATACATAATAATACATAATATATATTAAAATATATACCAACATATAATATTTATAAGAGGTCTAGGGGTCATAAAAATGTTTGCAATTTCCTTATTAGTTATATGAGAAAAGATTCAATGTCTATAAAGATAATCATAGCACTTTAGAACATGATTTTATTTATCGTTGTGGCATTTATTAAATTTAATGTTAATGTCTATTTATGTAACAAGCCTATTTAACATTTTGCTATATTCCATGGTTATCCCTTGTACCCCCACCACCACTCAGAAGTTTAGCTTAAAATAACAAGCTCTACATAATCATATGGCCCTATGACATATTAATAAAAAGAATATTATGCCATCAATGGTTTTCTTACTAATTTTTGAGGCTTTGGCTTATAAGAAAAATCTTCTTAACACTGTATTAAACATAGTCATTAATATTATCTTTGTAAAACCAAGCATCATTTAGACAATCGATCAAATTCATAAGAAAACTTTAACAACCATCACCCCTAGAATAAAAAAGTCATTTAAGCATCTAATCATGCATGAAGCTCTCTCAGTGCAGAGAAAATTAATTGCATAGCTCTGGGCCCCGACCTGTAGTGATTTCACAACCTGAAACAGACAATGGAATAGAGCCAGGCTTATATAGGTCATGTGATCAACAGAAAAGAAACGGTAATTTCCAAGCTTTTTAGACATTCACATGTGGTGGTTTCGGGTCGGGGGGGTAATATTTAGGATAAGCATCCATAAGTCCATTAGATATTCCCTCGCCTTCTTGTTCAAGAATAAAATAACTCAAACCCAGGTCACAAGAAATTTCTCTTTTCAGTGTAATCATGTGATAGATATCACAGAGAAAGGCAACTTTCTCTGGAATGGAGATTTCTTAGAAGTAGATGTAGCATCACAAGTAATGACACACAACGTGTCACGGATTTACCACCACAGCCATCCGCCCCTGACCCCAGTAACTCCTTCATGGAATTGAGCACTATTGCAATTAATGCATGGAGTACTTGCCTCATTGCATGTTTAGTGTCTGTTTCCCTCCTAGACCACAGACTCCATGATCCCCACAGCCTACTTGCAAATTCTAGCACATGGTAGTTTTTCTATAAATGTTTCTGAAAAGAAGGGAGAGAGGGTAGAAAGGAAAGAGGAAAACTCCGGTCATAAAATATTAAATAGAATTAACGGAAGAAACTCTCTAACACATTTCATGAACACTAAGTAGCTAACCAAACACATAAGAGCTTTGACAACCTCCGCTAGCAAACTTTCTCATCTCAAACCTTAACCACTGATGATGCTTCCACATTTCCTGAGAAAGAATTTAAGATGCAGAACCCCTCAGCCCGCTATAAATCTTGAAAGGACCCAGAAATTCCTTTTCAGCTCTATGATGTTAAATCTGCATCCCTTCACTGAGGGGGGGGGGGGGACACTGCATCTTGGCTCTTGGGCTGTGACCTCCTTATTCCCCACTTTCTGGGAAACCTTCACTAAGTTAAAATGATTGCATGTGTTAAATAATCTCCACTGCCATAACAAAGGCCATCTTGCCAGCAGTTGCATTTCTGGCTGTCATTCACTGATAACTTCTTATTTCTTATCCAGAGTTGCATCTCATCCCCTTGGGTAGCCTACTCATCTCGGCTCCTCAGGGTCCACGTGTGCCTTACACCAGCGCTGTTCAAAATGGGGTCGCTAAGCCAGGATCGGCACAAATCTTTGCTCCCAGTCGCTTGAAGCAGAATATCTGATCACAGAGTCCAGGAATCTGTTTCAACAAGCTCTTCAGCTGATGCTTGTGTTTGCTGAAATTGGAGAAGCACAGCCCTACAAATCGCTGCTTTGCTGACCTGTGGCATAGACAGTGGTTCTTCATACTTTCTTAAGTACAGTTTGCATTTGGAAACTCTGAAACAGCTGGCCTGGATATTCCAGAACCATCTCTTCCTGGGTCCCATCCTCACCAGCCTCCACGTGGCAGCAGTGATTAAAAGCATGCATTCCAGACTCTGCCATTGGTATCCATGTGACCTCAGGTAACTTATTTAACCTCTTTGCCTCGGTTTTCTCATTCATAAGAAGGGATTAATAACTGTATCCATTTTATACAGTTGTAAAGATTGGAAAAGATTGAATAAATTTATATTCAAGAGTTTAGAAAAATATGTGGCATATAATAAGATCTATATTTGAATCTTATATAAGGTAGATTAAACTCATAGAGTTCTCTTTTTCTGTCCAGGATGTGATTCTTTCACCTATCATCTTTCCTCTAGAAAATAAATCCATGCTGAATTCCCCATGCAAGCTAAATTTCGGTCTTCATGATGGAGATAAGAGTTAGCCTCTTTGAAAGTATTTTCCTAATTTGAAGTGTGATACAGCACTATAAGGGAAAAATTACACCGATGTATCTCTTTTCATTGATGAATATCTTCCTTACCAAATGACTGGCAAACACTCTGTATTGGTCATGCAATGACAATACACATGGGCAGAATTGGCTCTCCTAGGTGCCCACTTGTGAGAGCAAAATATGTAAATTAAGTTGGCAGGTGGCTTCCAAAGAAGAAGGATAAAAGAACCACTACCAGGCTGATTACATTCTCAATAAAATAAAATTATGGATAAGATCCCATTATAATGAACTCCACTGGCCTTGTGATTTGCTTTTGCTTTAATTAAATTTTGCGAATGTGAATACATTGCTAGAAGTCATATCCCTAATCACAGGAGCTAGAGCTGACACCACGGTGATGGGTAGCCACTATGGACGAATTAACAAGTGAATAGGAATGTTTTAAATCCAAACAGGAAGAAGAAATGGATAATGAGCTCACCGCCCTATACTCTTTTCTTCCCTAGCTATTGCTGAACCCCAGTTTAGCTCTAGAAGGTGTTTTAGGTCCTATCTGGATGGGTGAATAGATGTGCTTGATTTGTTTGGGTCTTAGTTTTCATTTTTTGAGTAATCAGGAGACCTACAATCACAAAGAGACAAAGATTGTTATTTAATCTTGTCAACATAAAAAATTTATTAGAAACCTTAATTCTTTTGTTTCACTTCCCTTTCAATGAAAGCACTACATTTGGATGACTGGTAAACAGTCATGAAATTATTGAATAGGGTTACTTGTTTTAGAGAAGTATTTGTAATAAGAATAAGACTGGGCGCTTGGGGCACAGGCACTACAAAGAAAGTTCTTGGTCCTTCGGAATGCTTATTTATGGTGAAATGTTTATACATGAAAGATTGACTAATTCTATGATATCCAAGTCTGTATCTTGAATCTCCTATTTAGATTTATTATTTTGCATATTTAAGATATTATAAAGCAATATAGTTAACATTGGATATTTGTATATATATGTGATACACACACATTTTATATTCATATTTATGGTAGTTTGATTCTCAGTGATAGACTGTCTTGAGTTTTATATTTTATTGATATTATACTGTTAAACTAAAATAGGTAAGTAAAATGTTTTATGTTCATTCCATTTCATCTAGATATTTAACTTCAAGGTATATGTCCTAAGAAAATAATTTACAATGGGTTAAACAATTTATACATGAGCATTCACCCCCTCAACATTATTTATGAGTTAAAAATTAATAGAAAATGAATCTCAATTAGTAATGACTAAGATTAATAATGAACACATAATAAACATTTGCAATTAAAAATTATGTTTATAAATGCCTTGAACCAGCATGTAAAGCAAATTATGCTGTAACTATAAAGGAAAAACTAGAATCCAAAAAGTAAAACTATAAAATAAAAAGATGTGTATGAAAAGGATAAAGATGAGATTTAAAATAGTATAATGACATTTTTTGTATTAAACTTCACTTAGCTTTTATAACTAAAAAAAAAAGTTTTTACTTCAACATAACCCAAACATGAAGGCAGTTTTTGTTTGACCTAGAATCTTACTAGCTCAAATACCACTTGAAGTGATTGAATTAATATGGTTTGAATATTTTAATAGGAATTTTAATAGCCAAGTGCTTGAAACAGCCTAAGTGCTCATCAGTAAATGAGTAGACTGTGGTACATTTACACAATGGAATACTACGCAGCAGAAAAAAGGAGTTCCTACCCTTCACAATGGCATGGATGGAACTGGAGAGCATTATGCTACGTGAAATAAGCCAGGTGGTAAAAGACAAATACCTTATGATCTCGCCTGTAAGTGGAACCTAATCAATAAAACAAACAAGCCAGCGAAATTATAAGCAGGGACATGAAATTAAAGAACAAATTGACAGTAATCAGAGGGGAGGGGGCGGGGGAATAATAGGGGAAAGAAGGAGAAGGGTTGTCAAGGAACATATATTAAGGACCCATGGATAAAGACAATGGGGAAGAGGATTGAATGTGGGAGGTGGAGGTGAGGGAGAGTAGGGCAGGGGAGAGTAATGGGGGGGAAGTAGGAACAACTGCAACTGAACAACAGTAAAAAAAAATTTAAAAGACCAAATAAAAAAAATTTTCATTACACTAAATGAAATTTTGTCTTAAGAGGATTTGGCTTAACAGATTTTTAAATGAAAAGTATATGTTTGTACATTTCTTTGCAATGGTATTATATCACATAGAATATAATAGCCTACAAATTATGAGCTACAATAAGCTATATTAAGTATATTGTGTTGACTTTTAATAAATACTTAACAAGCAACAGTATCATTGAGTGTCATAGGAAAACAACAGTTGATTCAGATGAGATTATAAGTATGTAGTTTAGATCTGCCTGGCTAGACATTTACACCAAATTAACAAAAATATTCTCTGCTAGCATATATTTTGATTTCCTGAATGTTTTTTCATTAAAATGACTATATTTCTTAGAATATAAACCATAGTAAAATTCTCTTTTTATAAGCAATAGTTTAATGAGTTTAATAAGAGGTTTTTGTTTAGAGTTTGATTTCCTGTCTGATTGAACTCATCAATTTCCATCTCAATGATATTAACAATACAAGAATGCTAATAGGACTGTATAGGCTTTCTGATTGCTCTTTCTTGATGACTGGGTTTTATTTTAATGTAAGTATAGCAAATGGAATTAACAAAATTGGGCAATTTATTTTCATGTAACTTAATTCTTGTAATGCAAGGTTTTTTCATATAAGAGATCACCATGCTTGGACAGAGTCCCTTGTAAATGCAAATCAACCCAATTTTCTCCAAGTAGAGACACTTCTGAAATTTTAATGAATAGCACCATCCCATAATAGCTTTTTCCAAAACTCTTTCCCATTTGAGTCCTGGCACTAACAGGTTCTCCCTATCTTCTGATAAACATTGACTTTTTTTTCGCCATGCCTAGAGATTCCTACAATAAGAAATCTTTCTTTGTATTTCATGGAGAAGAAAGACATTTATATAACATGTGCTTGTAATCAATTTTAAGAATATACCAGAATTCAGTTCCCAATAAGTCCCATTTTCACTTATTATCTGGTGATTTGGGGCAAACTGACTTCTTCTATCTGTGCTTCAATTTCCTCATGGAAAAATGAGACAATAATTCTTGGACCATTGCATTATTGCCAATACTAAGTAAAATATCATATTTAAAGCATGCTGCATACAGGTGGCACTCAACAGATGGCAGTTATTATGACTTTCATCTACTAGCACTTGGAATACTGTTAACATTCAGTGATTTAGTGAATGATTAGATAGATGAATGAATACACATATGAATGGATAATCCAACCTCTAATGTAAAATCAGACAAGTTTTAGGGTGCTCTGCTTCTAGGCCCTTAGGCCAGGAAGACACGGTTCAGTGTATTATTATTCCCTCTCAATTTCTGACTACACTCTCACATGAAGAGTCTCTGCTTATGTCTCTTCCATATGGCGAAACAAAGCATCCCCTCTGAAGGACGCTAGGTAGGATTAAAAGGGAGTCTGAGTGTCTGGAAAGAGAAGACCTTCATTAGAAATGCCACCATATTTAACTAGTCTTATTTTTGGACTAGCGGGATACTTTGTTTTGATGCATTTTGATGTGAATTCTCATATTTCCCCAGTAAGTGGCATTTCAAAGCTGACAGCTCCAGCTGTCCATTCTTCTTCCCTCCACTTCTCCTGCCCAACAGATGGTGCAAATAGCCTGGCACAGGTTCCCTGGATCAGTGTTGGGGGAAAGCCTTGCCAGGCCGCTGACGGTTTCTTTGAAGATGTCCATCCTGGCAACCATGGATGGCTTATAGCTTAGCTTTGGCTGACCAAAATGATATAAAAGTAAAGTAAGGAAGAAATTTTGGAATATGGGGCTTCATATTTTTGACAGTGCCTATAATTATTTTCTACTGGTAATATACTTTTCTTATTACTATGATGTGTTTGAGCTATGTCATTCTTTCGTTTGAGATTTGCAATGCCTGAAATTAAAATAAACCAATTACTATTGCTCAGATGACAGGAAAAAACACTGGGCTGGAGGTCAGTGCACCGAGTCTCCTACCCTCAAGTCTCCTTTAAACTTCCTGGATAATCTTAGCCAAGAAATTGATGTGCTTTGACTTTTAGATTCTGAGTCTTTTATTTATTTATTTTGGTATATTTTATTGAGTATGCTATTACAGCTACCTCATTTTTCCCCCCTATATCCCCTGTGCCTTGTACCCCATTTCATCATCCCCACACCTCTTAGTCCATGTCTATGGATTACACTTAGCAGTTCTTTGGCTTCTTAATTTCCCACACTACTCCCAGCCTCCCCCAATGACTTTTTTTGTTTGTTTTAATCAACATTTTCCCACCACCACTTTCCCCAGCCCCACCCACTCCCACCTCCCACCCTCAATCCTTCCCTCATTTGGCTTTGTCAATGGGTCCTTTATGCACGTTCCTTGATGACCCTTCTTCTTCTATTCCCCCATTATCCTCCTTCCCCTCTCCCCTCTAGTTACTGTCTGTTTTTTGTTTCAGTGTTGCTGGTTATATTTTGCATGCTTGTTTGTTTTGTTGATTAGGTTCCACTTATAGGTGAGATTACATGATATGTGTCTTTCACTGCCTGGCTTATTTCACGTAGCATAATGCTCTCATTCCATCCATGCTGTTGTGAAGAGTAGTGGCTCCTTCTTCCTTTCTGCTGCCTAGGATTCCATTGTGTAAATGTACCACAGTTTTTTGATCCACTCATTTACTGTTGGGCACTTAGGTTGTTCCAACACTTGGCTATTGTAAATTGTGCTGCTATGAACATTGGGATGCATAGGTTCTTTTGAATTGGTGTTTCTGGATTCTTAGGGTATAATCCTAGCAGTGGAATTGCTGGGTCAAAAGGCAAATCCATTTTCAGTTGTTTGAGGAAATTCCAAACTATTTTGCACAGTGGCTGCACCAGTCTGCACTCCCACCAACAGTGCACTAGGGTTATCTTTTCTTCACATCCTCACCAGCACTTGTCGATTTGTTTATGACAGCCATTATGACTGGTGTGAAGTGGTATTTCATTGTGGTTTTAATTTGCATCTCTCTGAGGGCTAGTGATGCTGAACCTCTTTCATGTGTCTCTGGGCCCTGTGTATGTCCTCCCTGGAGAAGTGTCTGTTCAGGTCCTTTCTCCATTTTATTATTTGATTGTTTGTCTTCCTAGAGTGGAGTCGTGTGAGTTCTTTACATATTTTGAAGATCAAACCCTTGTCCGAGGTATCACTGGCAAATATATTTTCCCATAAGATTATTCCCTTTTCATTTTGCTGATGTATTCTTTAGCAGTGCAGAAGCTTCTTATTTTGATGAAGTACCCTTTGGTGATTCTTTCCTTTATGTCCCTTGCTCTAGGGGACATATTGGTGAAAACATTGCTGCATGGAATATCTGAGATTTTCCTGCCTTTTTTCTCCTCTAGGACTTTTATGGTGTTGTGACTTATACTTAAGTCTTTTATCCATCTTGAGTTTATTTTTGTGTGTGGTGTAAGTTGGTGGCCAAATTTCAATTTTTTTGCATGTAGTTGTCCAGATCTCCCAATACCATTTGTTGAAGAGGTTATTTTTACTCCGTTTTATGCTCATGACCCCTTTGTTGAATATTAATTGACCACAGAGACATGGGTTAATTTCTGGGCTCTCTATTTTGTTCCATTGATCTGTGTGTTTGTTCTTATGCCAGTACCAGACTGTTTTGATTACAGTGGTCTTATAATATAGTTTGATGTCAGGCATTACAATACCTCCTGCTTTGTTCTTCTTTCTCAAAATTGCTGCCATTATTCAGGGTCATTTATGGTTCCATATAAATTTTTGAAATGTTTGTTCTATATCTGAAATATGATGTTGGTAATTTAATAAGAATGGCATTGAATCCATAAATTCTGCATGTTTTAAAAGAGATGAAATTAGATTTCTTGCTTATTTCACAAGCAGATATTAACTTTTAAATGAACGTGGGTTTACCCAGATAAGAGCTCTCACCTCTCCTGATGGCCCCTGTGAGAACTAGGCCAGGGTTGGAGGACAGTAGGTGTCATGAAACTGGTGACTCCCCCAGCATGTACTTACTACTCAGCAGCACCCCTGAGAACCATATTAATTCTACAATCCTATAAAAGCTTCTTTAATCTTGAATTGATCTAAAATTTCTTTTTTAGTCCTCACCTGAAGATATGTTTACTGATTTAGAGAGGAAGGATTGGAGAGGAGAGAGAGAAAGATAGAGAGAGCAGCATCGACTGGTTGCCTCCCTTATGTACACCAAGCACCAGAGACCAAACCCTCACCCTAGGTATGTGCCTGGCTGCAAGTTGAAGCCACAATCTTTTCTTGGTGTATGGAGCAAGGCTCCTACCAACGGAAATACCCGGCCATGACTGATCTAAAAATTCTGGCATAATGTAAACAAGGAAATTAGATGGTATTAAAAAAAGACATTTTTGAAATTGTGATACCATCAAAACAGTCAGTGCCATTCCGAATAGTAGTTCTAAATGAATTCTCATAAATATGATACTAAAATCTACAACTAAACTTAATTTTCCCCCATAAGACTGTAGTTTCCAGAATGAGAGATTTTACCTAATTCATCTCTGTATGCTGGACTCCAGCAGAAAGTCAGCCTGAGTGGCACAGCTATCGGTGACAGATATCCAGTTCAGAAGCATATTCCATATGGGTTTTCCTGCACTAACCAATTTCTAATTGTACCCGATGACCTGAGAAATATAACTATTGAAATCACTTGGTTTTCAAAAAATCCCATGTATCTGTATTTCTCAGAAAACATTCTAGAATGTTTTATTTATGTTCACAAGCCACAGCATCCAAAAATGCATCGAAATATCATTGTTAACAAAAATAAGTTTCTTAAATTAATTATTAGGCTTCTCCTTTTTCATTAAAAATTTGGTTTTGGGAGGATTGGGGAAATTGACATCGAGTGTCTTATTAACCTAAAACACTACTTGCAATAATTTATTCAAATATTAACTAGATTTTATCATGTATAGGAGATTATTATCAAAATAATCTGTTCAAAATTGAAAGTAATAAGTTGCTAGCTTTCCTTTTCTTTCAAAAGAATTTGAATATACACACCAGGCTTAGGTTTAGTTTGCTGGCTCAGGTAAAATCAATTCTGCAAACAAATATGCGGAATAAATTTATATCTAGACTTAATTTATCTCTTGTTTTTATGACCAAAGGCAATTTAGGATGTACTTCTTTAAAACATTTAACCTCTCTTGCTAGTTAACAGGGACCTACTGACTTGCGGAATAAAGGCTTAAACTTGAGTTTCAATACTTCTTGGGACTTCAATTAACCAGCATCAATTTGTTGCTCCTAGACCTAACCTTCCGGAAGAAAAAAGTACTTGAAAGCAGTTTAGCAAGGACTGTCCATTCATTGCCTAAGGCCATCTGGGAACATAATGGCTCAATCCTGTCACCCTCAGATTAATGGAGCAAGCTGACTTGTTAAAAAGAGCACTTCAGTTGCCTCTGATATTTTCATTATGGCCTTCTTTGAGGCAGAACTCATTTGCAATAATACATATGTGATTTGTAAACAGAACTGGAAAATCTGGGATCTTAATGATGCTCCTTTGTTAGGAGAAGTACTGAATATGCAAAAAAAAAAAAAATTGAAAGACAAGCCAATCCTATTCCTCAACTTTTTCAATCTTTGACAACAAAAGTAAAAAATTTCTATTGATTTCCACGATGTTAAAAATAGATAACTCAAATAAAATTAAAGAAATTTAATGAGATGAGAATCACTAGTAAGTGTCTTACACTCCTTCAATATTGTAAGATGGGAAATATACATTGTAAAATGTCCTCAAGAATTTGACTTAAAATGAAATCAAAGTGAAAATTCCTGAAATCACTAACACAAGCACTTCTCTTTTTATTTGGAATTTTCTATACAACAAGTCATGAGATTTATACACAGAAATGGAATGGTTGATCTCTGATGTGGATGGAGGATAACAAAATTAACTGTTTTAAATGTTGGTTTTTATATTCAATGCTTCATATTTTAGAAATTTTAAATCAATTTCTGTTTTAAAATGCAATGGTGTTAATCTGAATGTACTTCTTCATTTTTTCAACGAATTTATAACAGGGTGGCCTTATTTTGCAGATTCCATGGAAACATATGCTCCAGGGATTTCAGTACTACCTTTAGCATCTTATGAGGTCAATAAACAACACTCCTTTCTTCTCATCTTAGGTTCAGAAACAATTAAAAATATAGCACAGGGGCTAGGCAGATGGAGTTTAAAATGACAGCAGTATTACTGATAAAGCTTAGAGAAGGTGGCTTTAAAGCTGCACTCAAAAGACTTCCCAACACCCCATCCCCGAAGTAGCCAAAATCACACACCCAGGGACAGACAGGACTGCAGGCTTTTCCCATTCTCGGTAGTTCACCTGAGTACAGTAGAAAGAAGAACAAAAGTGGAGGAAGCGACTCCTTAAAATAGAAAGAAGAGGGCTGAACTGGCTTTCTCCATTCTCTCTCCCCGGCCTGCAGTCAGCGAGGAATAGAGTGAGTGACCTGTCGGCAAGGAAGCCAGTGGTACTGTGGTAGCATGGCGCCTGTGCTAGAAATAGGAGGAAGACAATAATCCCTTCCGCCCCCAGAAGCCACGTGGAAATAAGGAATCGATGAGGGTGTGTGGCTTACAGGTTGAAAGTCTACATTCACCCTTCTTCACTTATTAAATATGTTTGTGTCTTCCTGCAAATAGTGTGTACAAACAATTTGCATTCCATTTTTAGAAAACCCCCACCTCTTTTTCTCATTTTAGTGTCCTGTAACTCATGGATAATAAAGGCACATAGGCCTATTTTCTCTGAAATATTTTCACCCAATACTAAGAGTGGGTGTCTGAACATAGGTATAGACAAAAACACAGCTTCCAGAAAATATTACATTTGTGCTAATCATCTTTTGTAGCATAAATTAATAAAAGAGGATATACTCATAGAATTCGACAGAGTTACTTATGAAGTAATTGTTCACCTGAATTATACTGGTTATTTGCTCTCTTTATGTCGCTTCATGGGCCACAACACAGAGCTGGCCTTGGCGGCAGAATGCAGTTTTCTCTACCCTTTGGGATCTGCTATTTCCTCCCTATTTCATCAGGTCATGCATTTTGACTGTGCCATCATTGTGAATAATTGGCTTACACGAGACTGATAGCACAGGGATATTGGATTTTTGCTCTTGTAAAAATCTAAAATAGTCATAGTTAAATATTTGACAGAAATGAAAACTAATTTTAAACAACCATTTTGTGATGGGGGAGGCATTCTATTTTAACAGTTTTAGGGAATGCAAAATAACTTATCTAAGCTCCTTAATTGTATAAAGGGTATTTTTAAATATTCAAAATTAAATTTTAAATAATTACTCATTAACATCAAATATTCATTACCTAATCACTGTTAAATCATTGTTCATAGAAAAGAATGACCTAGACTTGCCGTTTAGCCTGTACATTCTTCAAGGACAATGATCATATTATAGTCCAAAAAAATGGTCAAAAGGAATAAAATTAATACTAGAATTTTCCTGTTTACTTCCCTAATATTCCTAAAAGGGTAATGTCATAAAGAACCGTTATCCAACTTACACAAAGATCTCTTAAACTCAACAACAAGCATACAAACCACCCAATTTAAAAATGGGCCAAAACCTTAACAGACACACTCATCACCAAAAACGACACAGAGACAGCAAATAGGCATATTGAAAAATGCTCCATATCATCAGAAAAATACCAGTTAAAACAGCAGTGAGGTAGCAGTACACACCTGTGAGGATGGCCAAAATCTTGAACACTAACACCACCAAACACTGGCAAAGATGTGGAACAACAGGGACTGTTGTTCCCTGGTGGAAATGCAAAAGGGTACAACCGCTTAGGAAGACAATTTCTTGCAAAGTTAAACATCGTCTTACTAAATCTAGCAATTGCACCTCTTGGTATTTACCCAAGGGGAAGAAAATTCATGTCCACACAAAAACTGGCATGTGGATGATTATAATAGCTTTATTCATAATCACCAAAACATGGAAGCAGCCAAGACGTTCTTCAGTGGGTGAATGGGTAAATAAAGTGGTATATCTAGACAATGGAATATTATCCAGAGCTAAAAACAAATTAGCTACCATGAAAAGATACAGAGGAAATTTGAATACATATTACTAACTGAAAGAAGACAATCTGAAAAGGCTACTTACTGTTAGATTCCAGCTATATGACATCTTAAAAAGGCAAAACTATGGAGATAATAATAAGATTAGTGGTTGCCAAGGGTGTAGAGGGGAGAGATGAGTAGACAGAGCACAGAGGATTTTTAAGGCACTGAAAATATTCTCTATGATATTACAATGACGGACATATGTCATTGTCCATAGAATGTACAATACCAAATGTGAACCCTAAGGTAAACTGTGGACTCTGGGTAATTTGGGTGATTCATTTCTCATAGACTGGAGGTCAGGAGGTCTGAAGTGAGGGCACCAGCATGGTTGGGTTCTGCGGAGAGGTCTCTTCTGGTTTGCAGATGGCTGTCTCCTTGCTGTGTCCTCACAGGGCACAGAGCACAGAGAGAAGCAAGTTCTCTCATGTCTCTTCTTATAAGGGCACTAATGCCATCATAAGGGCTCCATCCTCATGACCTAATCACCTCCCAAAGGTCCAATCTATGGGGGATTAAGGGAATTCGACTTTCAATATATGAATTTGGGAAGGCACAAGCATGCAATTCCTACCAAGTGGCATTAGAATCAGCAATGAGGTGCTCCTGGTGACTGATGTAAGAGCAGACCAGTCACAATTAACAGAAAGAAACTAGATTATATCCTATTCAAAGGCCCATTTTCATCTTTGGCTTTCCCCAGCAAGCGGACAGGTTAGAAAGTGAAGCATTGCATGTCTACTCCCCAAACTTCCACAAGTGCCTTACAAGATCTGTCAAGAAAGACACACCCGATTTAGAGCAAAATGGAAGGACTTGCTAAAGAAGCCAAATGAGGTAAAGGGTGTGAAAGCCCTCTTTGAGAGAATGGAAAAACAAAAGGAGACTAGGAGCCAGAAGAGGAAGAATATAATTGCCGAAGTCTCATTAAAAACATTCTCTAAAGATGACCCAGTACAGCTGGTAGGAAGTAGTGTATTTATAATGGAAAGCAATGTTAGATTTGAAGTCAGACAGCTCCTACGTCACTATGACCTTGGAAAAGTTCTTCAGTTCTCAAATTTCTCAACTGAAAACTGTAGTAATAATAGTTTTGTGATTATGGTGAAAAAGAAATGCAATTACTTATGTTCAGTGCCTGGGATGTCAAAAGTGTACAATAAACACTCTGCATTATTGTTTTTGCCATGTTGTTTTTACCAGTAATATATGAAAGCATTAACTTCCATTTCTTTAAATTTAGCAGTGAATTATGAATGTTCAGCCCTGCTTCAACTGCCAAGACCAATGTAAATGACATATAGAGGAGGGAATGGCATACCAGTGGGAGTGGCCTTCCATATAGTGAGGAGTATTTTAACACTAATATTATTTAGAATTGCCTGTTCAATGTGACTTAAAAAAAAAAAGCCCTGAATTTTAGTCCGTTTAAATTCTGCACAGATAATGGACACCGTTATAGTCCGTGCCCAGTGGAAGCTTCCACGCAGCACTCCCTGCCCCAAGGATCACTGCTGCTCTCTTTACATTACAAACAAAGAAGTTGGAGACCCGCGGAGTACAGGCCAAAGTTACACAGCGTCATTTTCATGCCTCTATTTTTAAAATTTACATTTGTCACTTCTTTCCAGAGTATTTGCTCCCTCCTAACTTCTTTTGACTCAGGTGTCTAATTCTGGTCTTCAGTTTGATTTTCTTCCAAAATCTAAACCAAGACAAAATCCATGTACCTTTACCAGTCCTAATGAAAACAAAAATAAAAATAGTAACAAATCTAATGCATTCACTTTGCAAGATTTTTTTTTATTTCTCTTCCTGCTTCATAGTCAATACTCCTGGTTTGTCTAGTCTTTAGAGGTTCTGTTGACAATTCTTATAATGTAGTAAAATATTTGCCCAGGATAATGGGATAAGACAGGGTAGAGCCATATTTATATCATGTCATATTCTTTAAAATATTTTATTTATTTATTCATTTTTTAATTTTAGAGGGAGGGGAAGGGAGAGAGAAAGAGGGGAAGAGAAACATCAACATGAGAGAGAAACATCAATCTGTTGCCGCTGTACACATCCTGACTGGGGACCGAACCTACAACCCAGGCATGCTCTCAACTGGGAATCAAACCAGCAACCTTTCACTTCGCAGAATGATGCCCAACCATCTGAGCCACACCAGTCAGGACTTCATGTCATGTTTTAAAAGCATTCTCTTTCCTAACTCTTCCCAAAAGGAAAAAAACAGCAGTGATAGCTTTCTTTCTGTCAGTTATGGGGGTGGGGAGGTAGAGAGTAAACAATGATGGAATTTCTTCTAGACCCTATTTCCCCTTCAGTGTAACTATTGTGAGATGTTTCTTGCCATAAGTGTATTAAGAATCCATTCTTCTACATCAAGTCAGATAACTTGCCACTACCCACCAACTCAAGGAAATAAAGTGACAGAAGTGGAACAAACGGCACATACCTCCATTTCCACCATGCCTCGGAGCCTTCCCACTCAGCAGAAGGCAGTCTCTTTCATAGCATTGAGGAACGTTCTGCTAATGTAGCTATGCACAGGGAACATGGTTGTTTAAGCAACTCAAAAAGAAATCAAGTCATATAGCTGACTGTTCGCAGTTTTTACTGTCAAAGATCAACATTGTCTTTTGTCCCCTGATGGTCCTAAATTAATAAACACTATTCTCTTTTTGAGTTAAGGATAAAAAGAGCAATCTCTCAAGGAAAGTACTTCTCTTTGATCAAAGAGATTTTACTAAACCCAAAAAGCTCTTATTACTCCCCCCTTCTTGGCCAATACTGAGAGAAAATCCATGGCAACCAATTTCAAGCCACCGAAATAAGGACATTCCCACAGAAATCCTACAATGGATTTTGTCTCTTTCCAACACTGCAATTACCTCCATAATTATACTATAAAAAAAGACTCTATACCATAGGCACAACACATAAAACATATATTAAAATTTAGGACTGAAGACTTAAAAGGCCTGAAACAGTTTTTTGCCTCAGCATTATTTTCAGCAATTATTTTCCTATAAATAACTGTATCCATAAGCGCACCAATTGTTTCTCCCCAGGACAGCATGATGGTGCCAACAATTATTTACCTCAAGGCAAAAGGACGTATATTTAATAAAAATTAGTTGGGAAAAGTTCTTCATAAATAAATATAAAGAGCCTAGTGAGGACCATTAAAATGCTCATTTCACACTCAATTGCAGGGTTTACTAATAATTTGACTAAATGATAAGTGGTTCTGCAACAAAAAAGCAACATAATAATACACCTTCTAAATGAGCCCTTACTGAAGCCAGTTGAAACTAAGGGTGAAGAGGTTTCTTTATAACTGTTAAAATCTGAAGCTTGAAGGGATTGGAACCAAAACATTTCACTAGCATCAGGTAAAAGGCAATCTGAAAGGACACATTATTTACTCGGGTGATTCCTAGAGACAGGCACTGTAGCCAGCAAAGATCTGATGGGCCAGAAACCACATGAATAAGAGGAAATGGCACAGTGCAGAGACAATCTGAAACACACAGCAATATCCTTCCAAGGACATCAATTTGGACTCAGATCAGGCCAACAGTGAGAGAAAATCATTATTACCGGATACCCAATTCTCTAGCTGTGTCTGATTATGGGTGTAAGGAAGGTGTTGGAGACCTGAACTTGTTAAATAACATTTTTGTCCCAGGCATCAAGTGCTAATTGGTTAACCTAGAACTGCCAGGACCAACAACGTCGTTTCTTCTCCCTTCAATTAGCCAGACTGATGGTTGGAAAACAAACCAGAATCCAACCATCTGTTTCACTTCAGATAAAAAGTGTAGAAAGAAAAATAAATAACATGATACACATTAGAATTAAAATTTTGCTTGGATAATAAAAAATTACAAAATATTAGCAAACCGAATCCAGTAAAATGATTGTACGCCATGATCAAGTGGGATTTATTCTGGGCATGCAAGGTAGGCACTATATTTGCAAATCAATAAATGTGATACATTACCTAAACAAAATGAAAGACAAAAACTATATGATCATACTAATAGATGCAGGAAAAGCATTTAATAAAAGCCAGCACCCATTTATGATAAAAACTCTCAGCAAAGTGGGAATAGAGGGATCATACCTCGATGTAATAGAGCCCATATATGAAAAACCTACAGCCAACATCATACTCAAGGGGTAAAAACTAAAAGTGTTTCCCTTAAGGTCAGGAACAAGACAAGGATGTCCACTTTCACTACTATTATTCAGAAAAAAAGAAATAAAAGGTATGTAATTGGAAAAGAGGAAGGAAAACTGTCATTATTCATAGATGACATGATAGTGTACATAGGAAAACCTAAAGACTACAGCAAAAAACTACTAGATCTAATAAGTGAATTTGGCAAAGTAGAAGGATACGAAATTAACATTCCTAAATCAGTGGCATTATTATACACACATAATGAACTATCAGAAAGAGAAACTAGGAAAACAATCCCATTTACTATTGCAACAAAAATCCTTAGTATATAAAGATTTTTTAAAGTACGGGGAAAGCTCTAATTTATACTTTGAATAATGTGTTAGTAGATTCTCTATGGAAGGAGTTAATCAAGAAAGAGAGATAAACTAATTATCCCCATCTTCTACACTCTCAGAGATTGCTAATCACCAACCTTTTCCAGCTTTATTGGGCTAACCAATTCAGAAACTTGGTATGTTTATGACATTTCAGTCAGTTAAATACTTCGTAACACATGCTTTAATAAAGACAAATATCACACATCAGCCAGGAAGTTTCCCCCCAACAATTAATATGTTTTCATATTATGTAAAGACAATAATCTAAAAATAAAAGAATTTTACTTAAAGGAATTAATAAAGAAGAAAATGAAGTTATTGTACAGTTTCTCTAAAACAATTGTTTATAATACAAGGGTGGGGAAAAGTAGGTTCACAGTTGTAGTACAAAACAAATAAATCATACAAGAATAAATAAATAATACAAGAATAAACTCTGTGTAAACCTACTTTTAGCCACCCCTGTATGAGGCTCCCCTCAAAGAAACATTATGAAAATTACAAACTGAACTCATTTCCTATTCAGCCAGAAGTCCTATTAGGCAGTTTACATCCAGAAATTCTCAATGCCAGATTAAAAGTATCTTATCTCTTAATCCCTCCACATTCTGACCTCTGATTTCTTTTAAAAAGTGTTGTAAAATTTTTTAATATATAAAACCAACAAAAAAACTTTGTTTTGACAAATAATCATTCAGGAGTTCATGCATTCCAACTACAAAGGCTGTAGATTTGCACATTAGTTTTTTTAGGATATTAGGTTTAAAATATTTCCCTACCCAAAAGCAATGTACCACACTTCCGCAGTGGTTTGTAGATATTACACAAGTGGTAGAGTTGATATATAGTTTACAATTATTGGCTCTAAAATCACACATCGGTAGGAGTTATAGCTCCACCGCATAAGGTTACGTGTGTGACCTTGAATCTCAATATTATCACAGGTAATTGGGATAAAAATAGTATCTTATATGTTGGCTGTGAAGATTAAATAATGCTCTGTGCCTGCATATAGTAAATAGTGAACAAATGTTAGCTATTATAATTGTGATCAATTTAAGTGGGGTCATGATATCAGCAATATAGAGGACTAGGAAGTTCCAGCACCCTTTTAACCACAGAAATGCTGCCTTAACAGTCACCCATGGATGAAAATACCTTTATGGAAGCTGCAGAATCTAGGTGAGAAATTACACTATCCAGGAAGAACATAGAAATGTGAGGTAAAAAAAAAAAAAAAAAGACATTGCACAGGTTAAAAAGAAAAGTTTGTTTTATCTGCCCTGCATCACCCCTCCCCCAGTCTGGCTAAGCACAGTTCCAAAGAGATCCCCTCAGAACATGACAGACCCCCTCAGAACATGACAGATTCCCTAAAACAGGAAAAGTAATTACCTGATGTAACAAAGATGTTAGCTAATGCTCCAGTGATAATCATTTTGCAATATATAAGTGCACCAAATCAACACACTTTAAACTTACAAAATGTCATATCTCAATAATATTTCAATAAAGCTGGAAAAACACCATAATACACTCTGAAAACTGGATTAAAAACTCATATATAAGACTTGAAACCATAAATAAGGAAAAAAGTTCTTGACATTGGATAATCTCTTCAATAAATGATGCTAGGGAAACTGGGTAGCCACACTCAAAAGAATAAAATTGGACCCTTATCTCAGTTATGCCCAAAAATTAACTCAAAATCGATTAAAGATCTAAACACAAGATCTGAAACCATAAAACTCCTGAAACTAATAAAATATTGTATGTCAACTATAATTGAAAAATAAAAACCATTAAAAACTAAACAAAACAAAAGGTAAGTAGCGTTGGTGAGGATGTGAAGAAAAGAGAATCTTTTTACACCATTGATGGGAATACAGTCACTATGAAAAGAGCATAGAAGTTCCTCAAAAAATTAAAGATGGAACTATCATGTGATCCAGCAACCCATTTCTGGATATATATCCAAAAGAATTGAAATCAGGGTGTCAAAAAAAAGATCTGCAATCCTAAGTTTATCACAGAATTATTTATAACAGCCAAGACATTAAAGTAACCTAAATATCCATCACCTGCTGAGAGGATTTTTTTAATGTGCTATAACATACAATGTCTCTTCAGCCATGAGAAAGGAAATCCTGCCACTTACAAAAACACTGATAAACCTAGAACACATTCTGCTAAGCCAGACACAGAAGGCCAAATACTACATAATAACACTTATATGATAAATATAACATAGGCAAACTCACAGAAGCCAAAGGTAGGATGGTGGTTTCCATGGGCTTAGGGAAAGAGAAAACAGGGAAGCAATCAAAGGGTACAAAGTTTCAGTTACGCAAAAAGAAAAGTTCTAGGGTCTACTGTATATACTATAGTGACCATAGCTTATAATACTGTGTTGTATACTTAAAATTTTGCTGAGAGTAAATATCATGTTAAGTGTTGTCATCACAAAATAACCATTATTATAATTATTAATAAATAGAGCAAGAGGAGACTTTGGAGGTGATGCATATGTTTATGGCATAATGGGTTTATGGGTGTATGCTTATCTCCAAACTCACCAAGTTCTGTGTATCAAATGTGCACAGCTTTTTGTATGTCAATAAAATGGTTAATAAAGAAACAGACTCAAAAAATAACTATATCTGACATGTTCAAAGAAACAAAAGAGAAATCTGATAATTTGACCAGGACCAAGGGACTATAAAAAATAAACATGCAGATTTGAAAAGAAACCAAGTAAAACTACAAGAAATAAATACCATACTAACTAAAATTAAGAAGTCAATACATAAATTTAGCTGCAGAGATCAATTGTAAACTGGAAGAGACACTTTCCAGAAAAGTGTAGAGAAACAGGTTGAAAAAAGAAAGAGGTTAAAGGACATAGCTAGAAACAGGGTAACTAATATCTAACTGCACTTTCAGTGGGGAAGAGTACGGAAAATGAGAGGCAATCATAGAAAGAGAGATTACTTGAACAGGTTCTGGAATTACTGATCGACACTAATGATCAGTTCCAAAAATACTTACGAATATCAAGAAGAATAAATAAACACACCTACAAGATAATACATCACAGCAAAATAGTGAAACAGAAAAAGAAAACTAAGGAGAAAAAAAGACATCACATTACATGACAAAGAGAAGGCAATTACATCAACATCTGATTTCTTAACAGCAACAAGAATAAATGTCTTGTATGCTAAATATACTCATTTTCTAGCAATATATAACACCAAAATATACAAACATCCTATGAATTAATCAGGAAAAGGTAAATATTTAAATGGGAAAAAATCAGCAAAAAAACTTTTTACGGGGAAAAAACCAAAATTCCTATATAAACATATGAAAAATATTCAATTCATTGGTAACTGAGAAAATAAAAATTATTATCACAATCAAATACCTGTTCATACCCACAGGAGCCGTAAAACTTAAGATAAGAAATGATATCAAATACCAGCAAGGATGCGCATTAATGAACCTTTTTGTCCACTGCTAGTAGGAGGGTAACTCAAAATGACTCCTTGGGAAAGCCTGCCATTGCCTTATAAAGTAGAGCATGAGCAAACACTAGCCCCAGCAGTTTTGTGCGTATTTGTGTGTGGGAAGTATGGAGAAGCAGTAAAAGAATTGAGCAACAGAGGACAATAACAGCATAGACTATGTAGCCAGCCTCTCAGCCCTGAAATCTCATCTCTGTTACTTTCTAATTTAGTGAATTTATTATCATTTTTATGCTTTAGTCTCCTTATCTGTAAGTTGACAGTGATAGTACTTGGCTCATAGGCTAGTGCTAATATTTAAATGAGTTGATACACATAAACTACTTGGGAGAGTACCTGGCTCATAGTAAATACTGTAGCTTAAGCTGCTATTATTTAGAGTATCACATATCATGTCAAAGACGACCCTGAAAACACTGAAAATATTTGCCATTATTGGAATGGATAAATAACCCATCATGATGTGTATGCATATGAAGCTATATGTATACACACGTAAGAATAGTCATATGTACACACAGATAAATGTGACCGGAATACTGTATGATAGTAAAAATAAATGGACTGTCATTAACAGGAGCAGAATAAGCAACTCGCAGAAGGGTACATGATTTCATTATGTGGCTTTTTTTTTTTTAAGACAAAATGGTGCATTGCTTAGGGAGACATATTTTCCGTAAAATTAGAAAGAAAAGTAAAAGAATGAATAACACCAGTTTAGAATTTCAAAATGGTTGTGCTCTCTTGGAAGCTAAGAGGGGATGGAAACTCGGAGAGTCATCCAGGGGCTTTTTCTATGATGCTAATAATGTCTTATTTCTTAGCCTTGGGATGGGAAAGTAGGAATTAATTTAGTCATCAAACCATACATATACCTTTTACACTTCTTATTTTCTATATTTTACAAGAGGTTTTTTTTTGTATGAAATACTCTGCAAACATGTGGTATAAACATGGCTTTCACTTTTAAATTAATTGCTTTACCATTTGCCTTATTAACAAGAAAGTTATTTCTTCCCTCAAACAGCACCTTGTTTTGAAATGTCCCAAACACAGGAACTAAGATATGAGAGCCTTGGATATTACCTGTCTCCCATTTCCACTATTTTTCACAATTGTAAAGCAATGTTAAGGGCTGATTCTATACAGCCTTATTGATGAGGAGGATGCAGTCTGACCTAGACAGATCATTCATGGTACACTCATCTCTTCTGGCCAACAAGAGTTTCTGAAATGAAGCTGGAGCAGCAGTAGGAATACAGAAAGAAAAGAGAAGGAAATGAAAAATAGAATTATGAGCAGTACAAAAACATTTGCCCTTGAAGGGTCGAATTTAGAATAGCAAGACCAAGCCAGCCTCAAATAGATTTTACCTGTCCTTTGTGATAATAACCACTAAATCCATATTTCCTGAAACAGGAAATAAACCCTGGTAACATTAAGGCTGGAATGTTTCTTTTGAATTTCCTGGTTTTTCCATGCAGAGTAGTGTGTCTCATCAGCCACCTGTTCGGGCCTGCTTAGAATCTATTCTTCATACACAGAGTAAGTTACTAAACTGGGAGGGAGTCAGAAAAAAGTGAGAAAAAAAAGTAGGAGAATGGAATTTTTTAAATGCTTAGTAGGTATGACATAAAAAAAATGTATTCTAAGGTATATGTATGACAAAGATTTTACTCATAATTCCAGGGTTAAAAATGCTAAGCAAGACTACACAGAAATGATAAGGCACTGATTTATGAATAGACTATAGGAGACAACAATTTTTTTGGTTAGGCTATTCTATCACGCATTATAAAATGGCTTTTCCTTTTTACTGTTTAGTTCAATAAATCTTCTTGTCTACTAATCTGTAAATTGCTGGCTCAAGCTATAGGCCATGATTTTTTCATTGAAATAAAGTCTATAGGAGAGGCCCCTGGCATGAAGCAAAATCCCATATTCAGCACACAACTTTTCTATCCCCTGCAAACCTGCTGCAAGAAGATTTTATTGAGCTTACTTACTAAAACACTAGTGAAATTTTCAGTAATGTTTAAAGCAGCAATGACCTCCGGGAGAGCCTGAAGTTCTTTAAAACTTTTTAAATATTTTGCATACCACAAATTAATTACTCTTCCAGTCATGACAAACATAGGAGGAGCAAAATGAAAATATTAAAAAGCAGTCTAGATAAAACAATTATGATTATAATGACTAATTTGTGGAGTTAAAAAGGAAAGGCATTAACATTGGCTAAAAACAGTAACTGATGGAGCAGAGATTGGAAATATAGTGCTTTGATGTCCTAAAATTCTAAAGCCAAGGCTTTGGTAGCTCGGAATCAGAGCAGCCACACCCCAGAGGACAGTGAGTTAACAGTTGCGTCAGTACCTCAGAGTCAGAGACGCAGTGTATCACAAAGAGGAGACAGGCCCAGAGGGGTGGCAGCAAGGAGCTGCAGTGAAAAGAAAGGAAGCCCTTAGGCCAAATCTTCTAGCAACCATTCTGGAATATTGACTCTTGGAGAGAAGTTGAGTCTTTGCTATCTGCCCTAAATCCCAAACCCTTAAGAAGCAGAAAAATCCTACAGGGTAGACTTGCAAATTTTCCAGAAAGCATACATAACTTTACAAAAACTGCCAGTCATAGAGAAGTAAGCCACTCCACTTGTAAAATACAGCATAGGAAATATAGCAATAATATTGCAATAACTATGCATGGTGCCAAGTGAGTACTGGAAATACGGCGGGGGGGGGTACAGATCATAAAATATATGGTTGTCTAATCACTATGCTGCACACCCAAAACTAATATATTATTGAATGTAAACTGTAATTGAAAAAAAATTAAAGAAAGTAAGCCACTTTGAGTCAAATCCAGCAAAAATAAGAAATAACAAATTAATAAGGAGTTAATACTAGCAAGGCTTGAAGATTTCAAAATTGTTAGTCCCCGCATTGAGGAGAAGCACGCATGACATGTTTAAATGGACAAACCGGGCAATGGCAAAAACGCGCATAAATCCACAGGCTGTCAGACATGCAAAATTGAAAAAACAGAACTTATAGAATACAAAATAAATATTCAGTGAAGGTCCAGAACAGGACAGATACAGAAGAAAAAGAGAATTAGTGAGCTAGAAGATACGAATCATTTATCCAGAATAAAACAAGAGACAGATACAAGGATGACAAATGTGAAAGACATTAGGAGACAAAGCAGATGTGTCTGAGATTCTAATCAGAGGAACTGTTAGGTCAAAAATTAGAGGCACCCATGATGTTGCTAGACATTGCAAAGCTTCTTCTCTTCATAATAGTTGACCCATTTTTTTTATTCCTACCAGCAATATGCTCGAACACCTGTTTTCCCACAAGCCTGATCTTGATTGCACAGCATGTTGTCAAATTGGAACTTTTGACAATCTAATAGAAATTAAATCTCAGAGTGTCAACTTGCCTTTTCCTTTTTTGGAAATGATGGTGAGAGGCTCTTCTTATGTTTAAAAAGCATTTGCCTCTCTTTTTCTATTAAGTGCTCATTTTTCTCTGAAATTATAGTAATTCCCATTTTTAGAAGCTCTGTATCATAATTATTTATGAAATAAATTTCAAGTAATTTTTCTAGTTTATCATCTACCTTTGATTTTGTTTATAATTCTGTTTTTATTCAGTTTTTTTTAAGTAGTCAAATATGCCAGTCTTTACTGCTTCTGTACTTTAATCATAGTTGCCATTTTCTCTACTTCCAGGTGACAGAGGAACATAGGTTTCCTTCTAGTACTTGTACACATTGTTCTTCAAACTGGCATTTCTAGTCCTCTTGCAATATATTTTGAAGTATGGTATATGAATGTAATTTTATTTTACTTTTTTATATATCTAACTGGTTAACCTAACATCACTCATTAAAAAAATATATCTTTTTCCCTACTGATTTGATTTTCTGGCTTTATAATAAAATTCACAAGTATTAAGATTTATTTACAGATTTTCTTATTCTCTCCCCTTGGCCTGAAAGTAAGTCTATTTAGCTTCCAATAATACACTGTTTTAATATTTAGATGTTTTAATATGTAATAGAGGTCGTTCACTCCACATTCCACTGCTCTTCTCATCAGGACATTCATGGCTATACTTGCATATTTGTTTTTTCAAATAAAATGACTAATCAATATGTTTATGCCAAGAGGGGAAAAAAACTAAATAATTCCATTGAGATTACATCAAATTGATTAATTAAAAATTATTAATATCTATATATTAAATATTTCTATGAAAGAATATGGTATATAAACATATAAAATCAATTAGAGGATATTATGAAAGATATGGCCCCATTATAGTAATATTTATTTGCAAGCTTAGAAATATTCAAAACCTATATAAGGAAAACCATAAAATGCCCATAAAAGGTACAAAAGCATCTATGACAAAAGGAAGATACATTATATTTTTGCATATATGATTCAATATTACATGGGCATTAATAATGCTTACACAGTTTTAGGGGTATAACTAGACAATTACAACCCCTTAACTATTTGATAGTAAACAACTCGGGAATTATTTTAGGAAGTAACAGCATCCTGCTTATTATCTGAAATTCTTCTGTTGACATTTCATGAAAATAACATGAAAAGTTCAATGTCAAAACATACTGGAGGGATAACATAAACTTGAAAGAAAATTGCAGAGTATACAGTGGAGCATCCTTTAAAAAAATGCTTTATCATTAATGCTATTGACAATACAGGCTGCAAGTGTGCATAGAAAAAGACAAGTGTAAAAAAAATCCTACATCTAAAAGAGCTGGACTCTAAATGCAAAAAAAATTGAGAGCACCTCAACACAGAAGTCCTCAAGGAGTTCCCAAGTCCTTTAGGGGTCTTTGAGGTCAAAACTATTTTGATAATTTTTAATGTATTATTTGTCTTCTTTTACTACATTGATATTTGCACTAATGATTCAGAGCAATGCTGGGTAAAATTATTGTCACCTTCACATGAATCAGGTGGTAACAAGCTGTACCAGTAGTCCATCCCACCACATACTCTGGTTACCAAAATATAAGGGTGGGGGGGAGTCAATTTCACTTAGAAGCAGCAATAAGAATTATTAATATTATTAAACCTCAAGTCCCTGATATGCGCCTTTTAAATATTCTGTTTGACAAGGGGGAATTATACAGAAAGTACTTTACTGCATTATGAAGTATGACACTTACCTTTAGGAAAAGCACTCCTGCAATTGTTCGAGTTGTGAGCTGAATTAGTTGGTTTTTCACAGAACACTATTTTTATTTGAAAGAATGACAGACAAACAAATGATAGCTATACAGATTGGGGATATGTGATGGAACATTTCTTACAAAGAACAGAGTGAGACTGTCACTTCAAGGAAAAGAACTGACTACATTTGTTGCCAGTGATAAAGCTGGAGCTTCCAAGTGAAAAATTCGAGTTTTGGAAAACTTGTACCTGCCACTAAGCATATTTCCAATCTTCAAAACTTTTCTGATGAGTTTCATGGTGATATTAATAAGCAATATTTTTGATACTATATAATAAATATATCAATATTTGGAAAATCCCCATAACTCAGTGAATGAGTATTTTCTGAATGACTAAGCATGATGCTATAATAATATGCATCATAAACACCTTTTGTGTTACAAGATAAACCAATGAGTTTTAATGCAATCAGGTAAGACAAAATCATTGATTGATATGGGTAGTGGGTTGAGTGGTGGCCCCTAATAAGATATGTCCATCTCTTAATCCCCAAAACCTGTACTTGATGTGATAAAATAGTGAATCACATGCCCCCACCCCAAAAAAATGTAATTATGTTAAGGATTTTGAGAGAAGCTAATCCTAGCTTATCCTGGGGGAGAGAGCTAATTCAAATGACCACTGTCCTTATATGAGTTAGGCAGAGACAGGAGAGGAGAAGGCCATGTGACCACAGAGACAGAGACGGGAGTGATGAGGTTATAAATCAAGGAATGCTGACAGCCACCAGAAGACTGAGGCACAGAACAGAATCCCTCCTAAAGCCACCTGACAGAGGACAGCCAAATTGGCACCTTGGTTGCATAGTTTTGGCCTCCAGAACTGTGAGAGAATAAATTTCTGCTCTGAATTTCTCAGTTCGTTGTGGCAGCAATAGGAAACTAATATGATAGCATTTCAGATTCAACATCGCAACTTGACCTTTAAGAGACTACCACTTACTGAGATTCGGTATAATATTTTTAAAAATTCACAATGATCTGAAAAGGCCGTTAAAATGGTCTTTTTCCCACTCCTCCATTTTCCCACTAAATATGTATGAAAACAGATATTTTTCATATATTTCTGCCGAAACAATACATGGTAGAAGACTGATGCAGAAGAGACCTGAGAAGATAGCTGACTTCTGTCAAGGCGGGCATTAAAGCAACGTACACAGATGTAAAGCAACGCCGCTAACAGGTACTTTTTATTTTGGACAAATACAGTTAATGTTCACAACAGTTTTTATGTTAAAAAATAATAGTTTTAGTATTTTTAATGAATTTATAGAAATAGTTTTAAGTTTTCTCAGTTGTGATTTTTAATACATCTAAAGACTGAAAGCTGTAGCTCATGTAAACAAAAGTTCTTCGTGATCCTCGGTAATCTTTAGGAGTATACAAGGGCCCTGAGGCTGAAAAGAGAATTATTATATTAACCAATTTATTACATTTATAATTTCCTATTTTATGCTTCCATAAGAGCAATATCAGGAAAAAAAATCTCTATCCCTATGAATTCAAAAGAATTCCTTAATTAAAAATAAAATATGAGCCCTGGCTGGTGTGGCTATGGATTGAGTTCTGGCCTGCAAACCAAAGGGTTGCCAGTTCAATTCCCAGTCAGGGCACATGCCTGGGTTGCCGGCCAGGTCCCCAGTGTGGGGGCATGTGAGTAGAACCACACATTGATGTTTCTCTCTCTCTCTTTCTCCCTCCCTTCCCTCTCTAAAAATAAATAAATCTTTTAAAAAAATTAAAATATGAGAAAAAGGACACAGTCCTCTGTGAGGAGTGTCTTTAAGAAGAAGCTACATTTCACTATTCTGTTTCTTAAAGGTCTGTAACTTCTTAATAAAAATATAAATATCATTTGACCTTTCAATCAACAAAAGAGACAGGAAGAAAAATACAGAATTTTTTTTAAAGCTGTTATAAATGTGTCTTGGATAGAATCTTTCTCTGCATATCTGTCACCTTCTAAAGGATTACATAGATAATATTTCTCAGAGTTCTTATGGAATTTCCAATCTAACACCTTTACACACACATACACACATAAATTACTTCTATTTCTTCTCTCCAAACTCCCCCAAAACTCCTTCCCTGTTGCAACATACCTCTTGACTTTATGAGTCTTCTTTCCTCTAGGTTCTACATCACAAAGCTCCCAAACCAGCCCTGAGCACCCTGGAACATCCTCAGGGAGCAGGGGAGGGAAAGGAATTTAGTGGGCCAAGCCAGAACCAACATTTAAAGGTGAAGGTGAGCACAAGAAAGAGAGACTCAAAACATTGATTTTTTTATTCTGTTACATTGGTTTATGTTTTCTTTCCCATAGATCAAGTATCACTAACATAATTATTATATTGTAAATGTTGTTTATTTTTTCAAATTTTGAAGCAACTATATACAAAGAAAAGAAAGCATCATTATAACATAAAAAAACATAATTTTGTAAATATCGACCATGTAAAAGTAATGACCTAGTGGACAAAAGCTGATGTGGAAAAGGAATGAAGAGTACAGAGATGTGCAAATCCACAGGTGTCTTCATTTTATATAAGTGGTTCAACAGATAGTATCGAAAGCATTGTTTCTCAAAATGTGGACCCTGGACAAGCACTCTGAGCATCACCTGGGATCAGAAATGCGTGTTCTCAAGACTCACCCTAGACCTACCGTTAACTAAACTGCTTCATGGTGTTGCTGCCTCAGTGTTCATTTTTGTGGCCATGCAGGGGCCTCGAACTGACATTAGCCCCTTCCTGAGCAAATTCCCACAGAGTAGCAAGTAAATGTAAGCTCCTGACGTAACTCTCCCAATGGCCCTTGTGATAAGCATTCTCCCTCACTTCCCCAGGCCTTCTGCTGTCCACCGCCCTTAAAAAAGACCCCCAAAAGCTTACCAAAACCCTTGCTCCTTTTGGTTTGAATTAACAAATCCCACCTTAGCCCAGGAATCCCCAAAGCATCCGCCCATGGACCTTGACAAAGCCATGTGCACACTGGCCTGCTGGGCTCTCTCTGCCTGCGCCCTGCCTTGACCTCCGCTTGCGGTCCCATCAGGTATCCCATGTACTTCAGCTGCCTTCCCACAGCCCAAGAGCCCAGCCCCTGGCCCTGCCTAACAAATGTTAATTTAACAAAGTCACATTCTAGGGGTAGGGCTGAGCAGCCTGCATTTTAACATGACCTCTAGGTGATTTTGACGCACAGTAAAGTTTGAGAAGCACTAATCAGAACTCGTCAGATCAAAACACAGAAGTCTAAATGTCATTCTATAAGTGAACGTGTAACCATTAGGGAGAAGAGGAAGGCATTTAAATGCATTAATTTCCTTAACTTTTACAGGAAACAGCTAACAGATAATATCAAGAGTTGATAAGTGAAAAAACATTAATGTAAGCATATTATTTAGCATTATAATAACAAGAGTTACAAAAACAGTTAACAAGTAGCTATAGCTGAGAAGCGGAACTAGGAAAGAGACTAGGGGACGTGTGCATTTCTCATTTCACACCTTTCTGCGAAGTTTGCTTTTTTCAACCAAATTATTACTTTATCAGTTTGAAATAATATCCAGCATTCAATTTCTTACCCTAACCTACATCTAAATGTCTGAGCATTTTATTCATGTCTCTCATTGCATCAAACAGGTTGGAATAAGGAGATTCCATCTAAATTCTATTTTCATTAAGATTGACATGCAAGGTCAGCTGGCATCAGGATTACATAGCAGAAATTGTACCAAAGTTAAACAGACAAAGACGACTTTACTCAGGTTATTGCAGTAGAAGAGAAAGATTAATTTGACTCTTCTGAAATAAAAGATAGGAGGGTTTGGAAGTGACGAGGCAAGCTAGTGGAGGCCACTAGGGAGTAGGTTGATCAGTGGAATGTGTGGAAGATACTGGGTTACTCCTGAGTTTTTAAATGTTTTCTCTCTGTGATTAGGGCACCTGAGTTTGCTAGTTGGTGCCCATCAAAGTTCAGCTCCTACCCTCTCACAGAAACTGGGAGACAAGGATGTTATCTCCTTCCAGAACCATGGGTCCCTGGTCCTTAAGATAGACATTTTCTGGGTTGTTCAACTGGTAAGAGCCTGGAAGATGATTCACATACATTTCAAAGGGGCAGAGAAAGAATGTACAGTTCCAAGTTTTTTAAACTAAGTACTCTAAGAAAACTGAAATTTCGGGTCTCTACTAAGGAAGAAGCCCATCCAAAGTTTAGTTAAGCCCATCAAAAGTTTAGTTAAGCTGTGTTAAAGCTGTCTTGGTCGTCCACAGCAATATTTCAAATGCTGAAGAGCTGCTTGTGAGTGCAGGTTAGAGCGCAGGCATGCTCTCTCATGTGTCACCCCCCAAATTGTGCTCTGACAAGAACTCTGTTACTGGAACTCACAGGTGCAGTGACCACGTGAGACATGGAGGGCACACACGCACTCTTGTTCTTCTATCTTTTCTCTGACACCCAGCCCACGCTTGCCTATAGCCACATTTGACTACAAGCTACTTGAAGAAAGGCTTTTTCTGGTTGATCTTTTTAGCCCTTAGCAGTCTTCATACAGTGCACTAGAGACGGATTATGATCAAACAATATTGGTTAATGCAATAAATAAATGAATATTCCCTCCTTGAAGACATGCATCAAAGAACTTAAAGCAGAAACTAAGAACCTGTACAGGGTCGAACCAGTTCAAAAAACCAAATCTATGTAATGTTATCTGTACTGTATTCCACACCCTTTATCGGAGCAAATGCCAAGTATACCTTTTAGAACACATCCACAAGTCACAAAGTACATTGACCTTCGGGTAACGAAGAGGACCTATAGGGTTCATAGCTCTCTGATGCCATGAGGAGTGCAGGTGGGCTAAAAAAAAAAAAAAAAAGTGGGGATGATGGGGCAATCCCTACATAAAAAACATGGAAACAACTGAAGGAAAAACTACTTGTCTTATTATAGAGTGTTACATATGCATTTAATGAATCACTTAACAAAGTCCTAAGCTTTGTGAGGAATGTGATGTTAACATTTTCAATACTTATCTTGAAAAGTGCACCATAACAGAAAAAAAGCATGCCATGAGTAAGTAGATTATCTACTAGCCTATTTAGGTAAAAATATAAATGTATAAGGTTGTAAACATATAGAGGATTTACTAAATTAAATTGATTTTATGTGAATTATTTCAGAAACTCATGTCCTCATTTCAGCATTGAATGGAGTCTACAGGCCACTTTTGCTTTCAGAAAATTATACCCCCTGCCTCCGGTTTATTTTAGTACCCTGAATTTTCCAGCTACTTGGGGCTTAGTCTTGCAATTTTCTCACTTATATTCTCATCCTGAATCATTCCAATACCCATAAGAATCTTAAAACATATTTAGGTTTCTACCAGCCAAAAATAAAAACAAACAAAAAATAAACACACAAAAGAAAATACTTAAAGAAATCTGTACCAATTATCTACTATCACATAACAATTTAAAATTTAGTAGCTTAAAACAATAAACATTCATCATTTCAGTTTCTATGGGTCAGGAATTCAGATGTGGCTTACCTGGGAGATAGAAGGCTGTATTCAACATGTCAGCCACGTCTGCAGAAATCTGAAGGCTTGAATGGACCTAGAAGACCTGTTTCTGAGACGGCTCACTAACCTGGTTGCAGGTCACTTGAAGGACGCCTGAGTTCCTCCTGGGGAGCTGCTGAGTATCATGATGACAGGATGGCTACATTCCCCCAGCAGGAGCAATCTATGAGAGAACATGGCAGAGCCACAATGCCTGGTATAACCTCACCTTAAAAGACACACACCATCATTTCTGCAACATCCTATTGGCTGCAAAAGTCAGCACCATTTCACGTGAGGAGAACTAAGCAATGCTATGACCAGCAGGTGGTGAAGATCACAGGGTGCCATCTTGGACACTGGCTCTTATACACCCTTCTTTTCATTCCTGCCTATCTACCCTCCTTACTAATACCTTTACTCTGGTCTTACTGCCAAACTTCAAATATTTGCCTTACCCCTTACTCTCCTTTTTAAATTTACTAACTCCTCCTTATTCCCTTTCCCATCTACTTCAAGGCATACCACTACACAAAAACTGTTTCCTTGAAGATCACCAGCAATCTCTTCCTGCTAACTTGTTGGCTTTGGCCTTTCCTCAGGCATATTCTTCAACATCTTATGATGTTTGTGTTACAAACCACTCACTCAGAAAATTCTGTCATCCTCTGGCATCTTTGGTATGTTATTCAAGGGCTTCTCCATCTCTCTGATGCCACTTCTCTCCTGTTCTCCATGAGGTTTTTAAGTGTGGAGCATTGTTTAAGCTCATCCCTCTGGTTTTCTTGCTACAGTGCGACTGGGCTGGTATGCATTCACTGCTTCAGCTACATCCTCTATTATCTGGCCACTAATGTATCTGCATTTCCTCCTCTACTTAATAATAACATGTCCTTTCCAGCTGCCTGCAGGCATCTTCATTCTCTACTCTGTAGGCAAGGCTCCTTGTTTCTCCATTCAATGCCTCTTAGAAGAATTTGCCTTATATAATTTATGCCAACCATGACTCTAGTCCAAGCCCTCCCTCCTTCACAATCAGATTAACACAGCAATATTTCAGCTACTGTACCTACTTTGTTCTAACATTGTTCATACTTCTGCGAGAATCCAAGTGTCATGTACTGATGCTAAATATCTCAGAACTTTATCTTTTCATTTTCCAGCACAAGAGGATTTATTATCATCTAGTGCTTTCAAATCTAAACTCCTAAAACTGGCCTTTAAAGCAGCCCTTGTGCTCCCGTTTGGCTACAGCATACCTAATTTCTTATTCCTCTTATTTCCCTTATTTCTCTTCAGCGAGGTTAATCTATCACTGTCCCCAAGTACACAAGTTATCTTATTGACCTTTTTAATTCTATTCTCTCCACAAAATAAAAAATCAGTGTTCTTATTCATCTCCTCCATCCTACCAGTTTTTGTAGGTCTAGCTCGAACTCCACAGTCTCAATGAAATTTTCTCTAACTACTTTAGTTCATAATGGGTTGTTTGGTTTTTGAGTTTCTGCTACTCAATTGGGCATCCACATCTCTGATTCACTGTGTGTTAGACTTCTATCCATAGCCAAGTTGCAAGTTTCCAAAGACTGGAATTGTATTTTATAGTTCTCTTTTATTTTTTTCAAACACCTAAAATGATGGTCTATGAATAAATATTTATTGCTAAACCAAATAAGGAAAATAACTAGAAAATTCTCATGTCATTTGGCAGAATGACTACAGGCAAAACACTCCCTCCCAAAATACTTTATCTAAAAGTAGTTTTTCCCAGGTGTCAATGAAAAAAATGACTTTCTTCTAGCTTACCCAAACTTAGCTTTTAAAGCATGTTTACTATCTGAAATACAAAATAATATTGAATGCAAACTGTAACTAAAATTAAATTTTTTAAAATCATGTGTAAAATCCAAAAACCGAATCATTAAAGGTACAACTGTTTAATTTGAAAGACAGATATACAAATTAATTGCTTCATTTAGCAAGTACAGAGGTAATCAGATCACATTCCAAAAGTAATTTGATAATTTTGGCAGTTTGAGAAGAATGAAAGGGAAAAAAACGTTAAGCAATATAACTTGTCTTAGATTTTTTAAGAGAAAGGAATTGTCATAAAACCAGAAAGATAAGAGAAAAACATGTGATTTATGAGTAGCAACATATTCAAAATTAATGACTATTAAAAAAGATACCTATGGTCTATCTTCAAAAAAAAAAAAATAACAAAAAAACAAAACATATTTGGATCTCCCCAAAGACTCAGACTTATGCCCTCCTTAGGAAGCAGTGCTATGTTTTGGAAAGTGCCTGAGCTTTTGCAGCCAGAAGGGCCTGCATTACTAGTTGCGTGACCTTAGGCAAGTTACTGAACTTCAGGAAACCTACCAACCTCACAGGTTTGTTGTATAAACTAAATGAGATTCCTTATCTGAAAGAACCTGGCACGCTGTCCAGCACGTGCTGGTCAATACATCTTACTGTCTTTCCGTTCTGCTTAGCAGAGAGAGAGAGAGAGAGAGAGAGAGAGAAAGGGAGAGAGAGAGAGAGAAGGTGGCTCGACAACACTAGACTAGGAGAGAGGGACCAGGGATTATTTCCCAGCTCAGCGTCTAGTTAGATATTGCGGTGGGAACAGATAACTGTTTTCCAGTTTCCATTATCCTCTTCATTTTGGTAGTAGATCCCTGAGTAGACAGATAGAGGCAACTATCTTTTGGCTTCACAGGGTTAATTGATTTTTAGCGCCTTTGGGCACATTAGACACTTCACTTTTCTACTATTCCCCCCTCACATCTGCCGTAACTGACCCTAGTTCCAACAGTCGTGACTCCTTCCTGACACGTATGGGCTCTTCTGTGTCTGGCCCTGACCCAGATGATCCCTAAGGAATCTTCCAACATTCAGTGGTTCTGGGGAAACATATGGAATAATGTTCATTCCTCTGGTAGTCAAAATTATAATTACTAGTGGGTTTTTCTCTTTTTTTTTCTAAAAATTTAAAAGGAAATTTGGGATCATCTAAGTTCTAAAATTCTCAGGTCTCTTGTGTATGTTAGGCCTATCATTTTTATTTAGGAGATATATGGTATATTAGTTTCCTGTAGTCACTGTAACAAATTACCACAAACCTGGTACCTTAAAACACCAGAAATTTATTCCTCCACAGCTCTGGAGGACAAAAGTCTAAAATCAAGGTGTCCACTGTAACAAATTACCACAAACCTGGTAGCTTAAAACAACATAAATTTATTCTTTCACAGCCCTGGAGGCCAAAAGTCGGAAATCACGGTGCCCGCGGTAGGGCTATGCTCCCTCTGAAGGCGGGCGGGGAGAGCCGTTCCTTGCCTTTTCCATCGCCACGTGGCTTCAGCCTGCACTTGGCTTGTGGCTGCATCGTTCCAGTCTCCACATCCCTCTTCCCATGGCCTTCTCCTCTGAGTTAATGTCTTCCCTTCCGTTTATACAATCTGCCTCGACCTAACTCCTTCAGAGATATTTGTCCTTGTATTTAGGGCCTACTTAGCTAATCCAAGATGATCTCATCTCAAGGTCCTTAACCTGTATCTCTATTTCCAAATAAGATCACACACCCTGGTTCTGGGGATTAGGACTTGTCTATGTCTTTTGGGGAGGCACCATTGAACCCACTACACATGGCTATGTAAACAGTCACTGTCTTATAAAATATAGGTAGTATAGATACCTTACACTGGAAAAGGAAATAAATATCAAACTTTTCAACAGTTTACAAAACAATAGAATTCCAATGAAAACTTTTAGAAAATCTTAATATACCTTGTGAAGTGGTAAGTTTAAATAGCAGTCATTTCAATCAGTGTCTTCTACATTATCATGTAATTTTCATTAATGTTAACCATGTTCTAATTTGAGCACTCACTACTTCTTAATTCGATCACAATTACTGAAAAAGGAATCATGCAAAATGACTAATTTTCCCTGCTATTTTGTTTATATATGTGTGTATGTGTATATATCGACATAAAAGTAAAGAGGAAAGAATTAATTTTCTTCAATACTCCTTGACCAGTTCCTCTCTCAAATGGAAGGTTAAAATTCTCTTCAGAAGCTGTCATGCACATGTAAAGGATAGTTACTTGCTTTCTCTGTTTATAATAAATGGAGCTATACTATACATATCGCTTAGTGAATTGCATTTTCCTTGTATTAATAAGTCTTGACAATACCTCTTTTTTACATACAGATCTATACCATTATTTTTGTAACCACACAATATTTTATAATTCATTGATAGACATTTAAGTTGCTTCCAAAGTCCTGATGTTACAAAAATTGTTGCAATGGTCATATATCTCTAAACAGCTGTCAGAGAGGAGGAGCTTGGGGGGCTTGGTGAAAAAGGTGAAGGGATTAAGCAAAAAACAAACATATATATGTATTTTTTCCCAGGTATATATAAGGCCACTTAGTGTTGGTAAAACTAAGGAAAAAGCCATTTATGCCCATCTCCTCCCAACTAACCCTCATGGGCTGAGTACCAGGCACTCAAAAACAGGAAAAGAGAGCTAATTTCGGGTATAATGAACAAAAGAAGTGGCACCTGTCCAGCTTTTTGACCCAGTGCCAGTGTTCCAGGGCAGAATCGTCCCCCAGGCCAGGAATTCTCTGGAATGGATGTGGCTCCCCAGGATCTAGCTGATGCAGGCTGAGTCGGTGTAGGAGCTCAAGCTGCCATGGTCTCAGAACTCACAGAGCTTTTTTCTCAAAAGTTCTAGCAAGAAAAATTTTGCTAAAAGCTGTATGTAACTTGAATTCCAATGTGATTTGATTAAAATAAGCACAGCACCACAAATTATGTATTTAGATGTTTTTTCAGCCAAACTGGAGAGGGAGAATGTCTTTTTATCAGACTCCAGGTTAGAGTGACAGCAGCATAAAAAAATCTTGCTGAGGTGCCTCAGTAGCTGCCACTCCTGACTTCAGCACTTGGCATAATTATAATAAGATAGTAATAAAAATTATTCCAAAGCATTTGAACAACTGTATGCTCTTAAGGAAAGCTGGCAACTAAGGATGTGTATATTCTGAAGGCAGTAGGTCTTAGTTCTTTAAAATGCAGCAGAAACTCTGTTTCTAAGTTAAGGGAGTACAAAAATTATTTATCAACCCATTATAGAAAATTTACAGACTCAGAATGTATTGTGTTCATTAAGTAAAGAGCCTCCTTCCTTTGGGCTTTTCCTTATTCAGGGACTCAAATAGCCTTCACCCAACCTTGCTGAAGCCCACGATATGCTCGCTTTCTACCTTCTAAATCCACCCACATATACCCTTATCACATATTTAGCAAAGTGGGGCGCTAAATTATAAAAACTTGATGGGTTGCCTTTCAAGTAACGGCTTTTTGATGAAAATCTAAGAGGCATAAAATGCTGGGTTGTTGCAGCATTTGTCTTGTTTACAGCAAAGGAAGCAGGAATGTTAGTAACTTAAGACATGAAATTGGTTGCACTAAAGATTAGAATACACCAGGGATTAGGGACACCATTCAGGATTGCCGCCCTTAGGCAAGGCGGTATATTTCAGGACAAAAGGGTTTTGTTCTGGAAAATGATTCTATTCTGCTGACAAGCAGCTAAAGCAACCGATTATTTCTTTGAATACCCTTTTCACCATTCATTTGTTTCCAACTGTTGCTCATGTCTTTTTAACCAATGATTTGGTATTTTTTGTTCTCTACGGTTTTCACATTTTTACTGAGATGTAATTGACATTCAATAAAATGCACAAGCTTTCAATGTTTAGTTTGATGAGTTTTGACAATCATATCAGCCGTATAACCATCATTCCAAACACACATAGAACAAATGTCCCCTTAGGCTCTTCTCCAGTCAATTCTCTCCCCACTCCCGCAATTATTCTGGGATTTCTATCACCATATATTACTTTTGCCTGCATCCAGATTTCATATGAAATCCTACAGTATGTCCTCTTCTGTGTATAGCTTCTTTTGCTTAATATAATGTCAATATTCATAACTATATTCTGTATATCAGTAATGTTTTATCACTAAATACCAGTAGTATTCAATTTTATAAATATACCACAACTTGTCTATCAATTCTCCTACTGTTAGACAATGGAGTTATTTTTAGTATATGGCTATCATAAATATGGCTGCCACAAACTTTCTTCTATGGGTCACAGTAAATAAATAAGAGTTGTATTCCTGAGTCAGAGGGGAGATATGTTTATAAGAAATTGTCAAAGTTTTCCTAAGCCAGTTTTATTACTTTACAATTCCGTAACCAATGTGAGTTCCTGTCACTCCATATTTTCACCAGTATTTGATGTTTTCAGTCCTTTTAAACCACTCCAGGGAGTGTTTAGCAGCATCTCATTGTTTCAGTTTGCATAGTCTGATAACTAATGACATCAAGCACTTTAATGTTCATGCTTTGTGAAGTATATGCTCAAGTCTACTGCACACATTTTAATTTGGTTATTTGTAGTTTTATGGCTGCTTGGTAAGAATTCTTTATATATTTTGCATATAAGCCCTTTGTCAGATACTTTAAATTTTTTCCAGTTTGTGGTTTATTTATTTTTAATGGAGTCTTTTGATAAGCAAAATTTTTAAATCTTTGCCTGACCTGAGATATAAAGGTATTTTTCTATTTTCTTCTAGGAATTTGAATCTGGTTTTATGTTTAGATCTATGATCCATATGGAATTAATTTTTGTAGATGTAATGAAATGAGAGTCAAGATAATTCTTCTTCCATACAGATACCAAGTTGCTCCAATAACATTTGTTGAAAAGAATTTCCCCCCAAAATTGTTTTAACATTTTCATGAAAAATCATTTGCCTGAATATATATGGGTCTATTTCTAGACTCTATTCTTTTTCATTATCTTCTTTATACTTATACTAATAGCACACCACCCTGATTACTATATATTTATAGTAAATTTTGTAATAGGTAGTTTAAGTTTTCCAACCTGTTCTCTTTTCAAGATAGTTTGAACTACACTGTTTTCTTTGCCATTATATATATATATATATATAGTTAGTTAGTTAGTTAGTTAGTTAGTTAGTTAGAAACATCTTATCTACTTCTTCAGAATAGCCTGTTGTCATTTTGATAAAAACTGCAGTGAATATATAGATCGATTTAGGAAGTATAGATATTGCAACAATATTTCATTTTGCAATGCAGGAATATGCTCTATCTCTCCATTTATTGAGGTCTTATTTCTCTAATATGTTGTTGTTTTCAATGTGGAGATATCTAATATCTTTTATTAGATTTATTTTGTCTTATCTAATTTTTGTTATGTTTTTATAAATTTTTTTAATGTTTCTTTCCAATTAGTGGTAAGTGGAGACCTGTTCTATAGCTGGGATCACTTGTAGCTTTATCTATTACAAGAGCCCACACACGGCTATTAGCCATGCGTTGGCAGTTCAGATGGTTTTTCTCCTTTTATCTGTGGTGAACATTTCCCCCAGTGATGAGCAAAGCAGTTAAGTCACTATCCTATAAAGAGCTCCTCACACTCTGATGTTTTGTTTCTTTTGGTGTCTTTATAGGCTCAGCTTTATGATGTTTTCTTTTAACTGTTATTTTTATAGGTTATCTGGTTTGTTTTTGTTGTTAATTTGAGACTGATGGTCTCCCGTGACTTTTCATATCCAAACTAGAAATCGATCAGTAATTTTTTTTTTAATACTTGCAAGACAATCTTCCTTTTCACTGTGTCTGAAACAGCAAAAAGAAAGGGTGTTAAAATAGCGCCAGATGTCCAAGCATCCATAATAAAAACTAAGGCTTACTCAGGGCTCGCTATGTGCAGGGTTAGGTTCACAGATATCGACTCGTTCATCCTCAGAACAGCCGTGCCTAGTAGGTATGATGATCACTATCCGCATTGCATAGATGAGGAGAATGAAATGCAGGGTACTTAAGTCATTCGTCTAATGAAACCCAGTTGTTAAAAGGTAGAACTGGGTTTGAAGACAAGGAGTTTGTATTCCAAACCTACATTCTGGCCTACTTCCTCACAATAACTTCCAAATCTGAGCACTCCAGTTTTTACTGCGATTTCCCAAATATAATGGCTATTTGTGTTTTCATTACAAGTGTCTGTTTCTTCTTTGAGTTGCCCCATATCTGCATTTTTCCATCTGAATAATCTATTCAGTTAACATTGATATAATAAAGTAGATGCAATTTATTAAGTGCTCACATAAAAGTGTTAGTAGTTTGGCATACATTATTTACAAATGTCATACAATTTCTGATAGACAGATGACATTATCCCCATTCTACTCTGGAGGGAACTGGGGTTCAAGGAAATCAATACCCCTGATTTAAATAAAAACCAGTGAAGGAGTAAGCCTGGAATCTGACGAGTCGGAAATCCAAAGCCCATGATGCAACCTTTCATGAATGAATGATTGCCTAAAGTTGTCTTTAATGTATGCTTTTTTACCCAAACTTTTGAAGGAAAAATTATACCCATTATACATGAGCAGTACCTGAAATACCTTGTATCTGTTCTTGTGTTTTGTAATTATTTGTCACATAAAATTTCTTGTACCATAATATGTTCAAAAATAAATGCTGAATTTCCTTTCTAATAGAAAAAACAAGTATCTAAATATAAATGAACACTTGAATTAAAATATTAAAACAAAAGATGTTTTTTCATGAAAGTTTCAGCCAAAAGCATGGGTGCATATTATACACGACAAAATACGGTAACTTTTTCCGAATATTCTAAGTTCATTTGTTTAAAGTTAATGACTCTGTTGATGTCAATCGGGGACTCTTTTGAAGGCTGTTTTAAACATCGAAACTTAGATAAAGAACACCCTAAGGAAATAACCATTAAGGAAAAGCGAGAATTTAGTCAACTAAGCAGCCTTTAAACTATGTGTGGAGATTGAGGCCTGGGGCTGTATCCTAGGTTGGGCCTGTTCTCAGCTCCTGAAGTTGGGAGAACAATGTAGAATCTCTCTGCTGATGCACAAAATGTCAGAAGCTGCTTATAACCCCACACCACCACGATCACCATTCCTTTTCCACAGTTCCTCCAAAAAACTTTATTCACTTCCAAATACTTTCCGTGTCCATTTCAACTTGGATTCAACAGAAGAAAAGGAGTACAAGAAGGTCCAAAACCCCTCGAGGTTGACTCTGGGACTCATATCCCACCATTACTATTGCCTGGAAAATGTATCCATTTCTGGCTTCATAAATCAAAAATCTGATGCATAGTTTCTATAGTTGCTTCTTGAATCATTTAGAAGAAAAAAAATTCCATAATAAGAGCCTGCAATCAGAGGGACTGCCACTTGATCTGCTAATACCCAAATTACAGTAGATCCTACGCAAAAAAAAAGTCTATACTCCATGATTTTTGGCTTATTTCTGAAATGTAATGGCACTTAAGATTCAAGAAGACTTAACACTTATCTTCATCCTCAGTAGAAAAACTCTTCAGAGGAAAAAAAATGTGCTACTCCCTTAGGAATGAATCTCATTTCAGACACATGTTCCTTATTATAGCCCATGTGTAATTATTTAAATGTCATGAAATCCTGAAAATGTGTTTGATAAAGTAATTGAAATTACTTCATGTAATTTATTTTACTTTCAATGATGGAAATGTGTGCACATAAATGTCACTGCACTGTCAGTGCAGTTAATGGCAGCTGAGCTTACTCTTTGAGGACTCCTATAGTCAATGGGGATTGTACCTTCCAAATACAAAATTTCTCTCTCCAGCACTCTCGTGGACTGAGGCACTGATTAGTATATGAGGACTGTCCAGAAAGTATCCACCCTTGTACTATGAAAAATAGAGACATTTATTCAAGAAGATACAAGATACATGAAACACTGTACATAGGACAATGATGCCTCAGTCCCCTTCAAAGTAGGTACCTTGGGACCTCACACAGCTCTCCCAATTGCCATCAACTACCCTGTTGTAGTTTCCTGAATCTCATCGACAGTCTGAAATCTCTTCCCTTTCAAAGGTGATTTCAGTTTTGGGAAAAGCCAGGAGTCACAGGGCACCAAATCTGAGCTGTAGTGGGGCTGAGTCACCTGGGTGATTTGATGTTTCACCAAAAAGAGCTCTGCATGAGACATGATGCATGAGTGGATGCATTGTTGTGATGAAGCTGCCAATTACCAGTTGCCATAGCTGCAGTCTTCTGGATCATTAGAATAGTTTCTGCTGAAGAATGTTCAAGCTTGACAAAAAATTTGATGCAGGTTTGTTGGTCTACTCACTCAGTCCTTTTGAATGCAACAGCCGGCCACACAGTACACATGCACACTCAATGGCGCCTACCAACCTCGCTGACTAGTACAGTGAAGTCAACATTGTTCACATATGCACATTCCAGTCCACTCTCCTTGGCTGCCAGGTTACATCGATGTTGCACAAACCATTCTTATTATATTAACAATGGTTGGACTTTTTCCAGACAGACCTCTTATACTATTAATGAGAAACCCTCCATTCAATCCTCTGACCACAGATATAAGGCCAGGACTTCACTGAAACCAAATTCCTGCTCTAGCATGATCTCTGCAATACTTTCAAAGATTGCACAAGTGGTTCTGTAAAGCCAGGAATGCAGCAGCGGGGAGTGCACTCTTTCGGAACTGACTTCTGCATGCCTGGAGTGGATGCTAGAATGGCTTGCAGTCGATAAGCACTACTTATGACAAAGCTGATGCAGGGAAAATGATCTAATATTTAACCCAGAATGGTTTTTTTACAAACGGTTCTATGCCTCAGGATCTCACTCCATACAGCTTAGTTTCATACATTTTCCTATATGTTTGTACAGGTGAAATTGCTACCTGCCTTTACTTGCGGAAACTTCCCTTCTGCCTTTTTAGTAAGCACAGCAGTAGATAGAGACTCTGGCTGACCTGATAGAAAGATGATTTTGTCTTTGTTACTTGTGAGAACACTTGTTGTTTAACAAGAGATCTGCCTTTCAAATGAGTATATTGAATGTGGTTTGATAAAACACCAACAATGAAAGACGACTAAACCTTTAACTATGCACTTGTAATAAAATTCTGGTTTGATGTGGAATCCAATACTCCACAGTTAACTGGGCAAATATTTCTCCCAGGCTGATTAAGCAACAGCAGTGATAGAATATTCTGGCAAAATTAAAAACAAACAACAACAAAAACAAACAAACAAAATGCAAGATGTGGCCTCTCCCCATGGTGTAATCCTAGAAGGAATATTTTCTATTTCAGAATCACAGGCAGTTGCAAAATTGATAAATTATTTTTAGTTATTTTATGATGTATTTAAGTTTGAAGGCAAATGAATCAAATACCTAATTTAATGTAGAGTCATTGAATTCTTCTAGTTGCTTATTCTTATCTATGGAATCGACTTTGTATTACATATAAAGGCTATCTTTTCAGCAGATTAATACCTAACCCACTAGGAAAAATTTTTCATAAGTAAAATGTTATATATGCTCATGCATAAAAACTTGCACTTTGTAAAAACTGCAAATGCCAAATAACTTAAAGATAACAGGAAATCAGGCTGAAATTTGCCTTTTCAATTTTAAGTGAAGCCTACACTGCACAAAAATCACAGAAGTATATTTACAGTCAAAATAAACGTCCCCTAAATACCACACTTTATAATATATATTAGCACTACTCATGCTTTGCTTGGTAACCCACTTTTACTTCTAAAATATCCACATGTGAATAAATAGAGCTTCTATTTTTTGTTTGGACTGCAGAAACTGCAGGAGTTAAACCTTCAGAGCAATGCAACCATCGAGTAAGGTAAATGAAGACTAAATCTCTGGGTTGGACTCACAGCAAGCTCACCCAGGCAAGAGGGACATTGACCTGAGCCAATACATTAGCAGTCTGTTCTTACCCTCCTCCAGGTACATCCCTGCACACAAACGTTGTGCAGGGTCAAGGCTCTAGGGACTTAGGACCCTGGAATTAGCTACCTAAACAGCATAAGAGGCTCCCAGGGTTTGCACAGGCCTCTCACCTGCTATATCCTCCAGAGGGTGAGCTAAGCTGCCATCGCAAAGCTGAAAAGTGGCCCAAAAGATATTTGTTCAAGAAGGTAGCTATATATGAAGATGCCTATGGAGACTGGAGTATGCACGTGTGTACACAAGGCATTGGGATGAGCAAGGAGCCGTGGACACATATCCAGCTCTCCCTGGGAAGATCCAAGTATCCCAAGAATTTCAAAACTTAACTGATCTTCCAATTCATCATGAAGGCGTATTCATCAAAGCAGGAAAATAGTATCTATTTTATTATAATTTTGTTAGCTTGATTTATAACTTTTAAATCTTCAGATATATGTAAACATTTCACATATACAGGATGGGGTAAACATAGGTTTACGGTTGTGAGTATGCAAAACATGGTTTCTTCTTATATTATTATTAATTAATTATTGCATTATTTTCCATATGAACAACTGTAAACCTATTTTCCCCCCACCCTGTACATAAAAATTAGATATAAAAATTAGATGTAAAAAATTCTCTATTTTTAACTGTGTCTCCAGACAACTAAAATTAGCACGAGGACCAGGCCTGTCTTTTAATAATGGTCCCAACCCCCCTAAGCATGACGATCACTTTTTTACTTCATCGCAGCATGATTTGGTCATAGGCACTAAAAGAATACACAGAACTGCTCATACATAACACATCCTAGGAGCTATAACACACATGCAAAAGGTAAAGATGCTGCATACATATATTATCAGATAAAATGCAGCAAAAAACCATAAATATATTATTCATACATGAAATGCAATGATTAATATCTCTAAGGCTACATTGTTTCCTACCCATGGGCATAAAATGATTAATTTCTTTATATAAGTGGAGTGTGACTTCTCAAGCTTTACTAAATAAATTTTAAACACTTCAACAGGAGCCATGAAGAAAAACAACAGACTAAAAAATTAACAAAAATTGACTTTTCTCAATTTCAAAACTATATTTGCAACATTTTTCTTTTTATTAAAAATGTATAAAAATCAAAGGATGTATAGAAAAAAGAATACATGGCTATAACTCCAGAAAGTTCATTGAAAGAGAAGGAGTTTATCATTTAAAGTTTTTGCCATAATATGTTTCTTTTCAAAATGCTGCAGAGAATTCTTCATGGCTGAGTGGATCAAATGGACTACGGTGGACTAATAACAGAGAGAGAGGCTATTTGTATGAGGGCAGGGCATGTGTTGGGGAACTGACTTTTAATTTTTAAACATGTATGTGCCAGATTTTAGGTCTATAAGAAATTTGCTTTAATTCAAAGATTAAGAAATCTAATGTTGATGAGAGTTAAACATTCTTTTTAGCTGGTACCCAAGTCTTACACCCAAATGGTCCACTAAAGTAACATTAAAATGATACTTTAAAAATGAAGTACTTGAAGATTCAGAAAAGTCATTAAAGATTGTGCTGAGCTTAAATTTTATCATAATGAACAGTAATTTGGCTACCAACAGAAAAAAATGCAGCCTTCTTGCATATTCTCTCTTTTGAGACGAATTATAGACTCAAAAGATAATTTAATATCGACCTTTCTTTTATAATATGAAGAACCTACTTATTTGATTATTTATATTTATTTAACAAATATCATACAGTACGTATTTGCCAGAAGCTATTGAAGACACTTTATAAATAGTAACCTGATTAATAATCCTAACAACACTCTGAAGTGGGTACTGTAATTATGTCTCTTTCACAGGTGAAGAACCGGAGGAAGAGAGGTTAAGTGACTTGGTCAAGGTCACACAGCTGTCAGTGCAGAGCTGAAATTCAAAGCAAGGCACACTGCTCCGGAGTCTGAATTCTTTAACCTCAATGCCGTACTGACAATATTTTGCACTATTCAGAACTTCATTAATGCAAGTGAAAGAAACAAACTTAACTAATTCCAGGGGTGGGAAAAAACCCACAACCCTGCAACAGCTGCTTTTTTACTGCTTTTATAAAAAGCAGTAAGGGATACATTGGCAAATGTAACCATGAAGTCCATGGATTACTGGGTGGATTTGATCCAGGGTTTAAACAGTGCCACTGGAGTGACTACACTACCTTCCTTTTTCCAATGGGTAGCAAAGATAGCCCCAGAAATTCTATAATTAATGATTTTTTATATCTGTAGTTTCAGGTAAGGCGTGTCCTTTTATAATTCCAAAATGTCCTCTGAGGAGCTCTCTGCTTGGACCATGTGGTCATCTCTTAGTGAATCCCTGTAGCTGATAAGGAAGAAAACACAATGCGTTCGTGGGCTAGACTTGGGGCATGTATCCAAGTTGTGGTTGCCGGGAGTCAGTAACCTTCACCCCAATTACATGAAATTTGTCTCATGAAAGAAATTATGTTACCACAAGAACAGGAAGAGATGCTGGACAGGAAGAAATCATGCATGATATGAATGAAGGCTTCTTTCCTTAGAAAGATTTCAGCAGATGTACCAACCATACAAGCTATCTTAAGTTATTCTATCATTAAAATAATATTGTTATTAAAATATTATTTCATAACACAACAGAATATATAACCACATATTTTCTGAACACAGTAATTTTAATATTTTCTAATATAATTTGCACTAAACCCATAGACTCATTTTAAAATTTTTACTATGATGATATAACTGCAATGAACAGAAACTTAGTTTGCTTCCAACTGTCACCACCAGACCCTGTAATATCTATTGTCTGAAATATCCAAAATTAGTGGCAGGGATATTTCCTAGTGAAAATTGAAGTGCTTTTGCTTTAAAATTTTAATCTTGTCTTTTTCTTATATTTTTCTAAAATGGTTAGTAATGTAAGGACAGAGTATGTTCTTGCAGATGCTTTTCAGGAAGAAAAAAATACCTAAAGGCAGACTTCAAAATAAATGAAAATCATAATCAATGTTCAATATAGATTTTGCAAAGTCCATATGTCTGACAAAAGTTACCTTTTAGATAATTTGAATTCTTCCATGTCATATATTTGGTTATCTGTACTAAACTGTATAAGAAACAAGATTTTAAACTAGGAGGGAGGATCCAGGCTGCGTAGCTCAGTCCCATGGGTTTGATCTCGGCCAGGGCACATGGGAGAGCAAACAAGGAATGCATGGGTGGGTGGAACAACAAATGGCTCTCTCTCTCTCTTTCTCTCTCTCTCTCTCACTCCAATCAATAAGTCAATAAATAAAATATTTAAAATAAGAGGGAGCGAGTACTGAAAGAAAGGGATAAAATACCAGAGTAGAAGAATAAAAGTCCTATGGAAAGACATGTTGGGCAACATTCTTCTCAGGTTCCTTTAAATGCATCCATGGATTGGGAAGACAGCATGTACTATACAGTCAAATGAAGTCTCCAGTTCCACAGAATGACAATGCTATAGCAACAAGTTTTAAATTTCAGTAAAAGTAGTTTAGCTTAGATTGCAAAGAAACCATTGAAAAGATAATGCTCTACACTGAAACTTTCTAAAGGAAGAACTCTTTGTGTACATACATTTCTCACTAGCAAACCAAGATCCTTTTTCTAACTCATTAATTTGTTGATCTAAGTGGAGCCTTATGAGTTCTTTCAATGGTTTTAGCATTAACTAAGGAAATGAGATTGTGTTGAACTAATATGTATTTTTGCTAACACAGACTTTATTAATCATTTATAAGATAATGCATCATTTCTCTTTGACTCTAGATCAATTTTCCTTCCTGATGCAAATTTGAATCATAATTCTATTTGCCTTCTGCATAAATATAGAACTTTTAAAGATTCAAAGTACTTTTTAAAGAATAAAGATACTTTCCTTTTCACACATAATTAAAAGATAGCAGAAAATATTTTACTTAGGTTTGAAAAAAATTTTTAAAACAACCTCAGCTGAAACCCCAAAATGTCAAACAAATATTACTTTCACTTTCCATGGGATTTCCTTTAAAAAAAATACTTTCAGTATTTCTTAGGTATTCTTAACCTCCGCTGAGACATGAGGAAGAGTAGAAGACTAATGTCATGGAGAGTTAAGAATTCAAAAGTAACGATATAGAATACAAATTTAAAAGACAAGAATATTCGCACTTTATTAATGAATTGTTCTGCTGGGTGTTCTGCTGGGTATTCTCTTCTTGTAACTAGTCTGGCCATCTTGTAGGAATAAACAAAGAATACAAGTAAATGCTTAAGAAGCAAAAAATAATTGTTAACTACATAGTTAGTGGTTTTGTAGTGTGTGTGTGTGTGTGTGTGTGTGTGTGTGTACGCATGCACATGTATCTGGAGAAGAGTATGGAAAATATGTTACAAAATATAAGTTAAATAAGAAATTTAAGTGGAAGTTCGCAAACACTTCCTCTTAGAAGTTGATAGTTATTGAAGCTGATATCTTAATACAGAATCCGGAAAGTTTTTTTAAAGTCCTAAAATCAAAAAGGGAAAAATATCAAAGGAACTCCAACTAGAAAAGAAAACAAAGAGATAAAGAGCATAAAAAAGGTTTCAGTATCACTAAGAGACAAATTCAAATTTAAAGTAAAGGCTTCAAAGGAACAAAGAATGTTACCTTCGTAGATAAAAGGACAATGCTCAAAGGTTATAACCATCATCAACTTTTATGCACCAAATAAAGCATAAAACAAAGCAAAAAAAAAGGGTTGAAAATAAAAGTTGACATTAACAAAACATAACAATGCAGTAAGAACTCTTCACTGACTCTCTAGATGAACCAACGATTTCTATTTTCTGCCAAACTTGCTGACATATCCATAGCAGTCTGAATGCTAACTGCTAATAGATTGCTCCCACTGCATGCTCATACCATTCAACTCCCCAAAATTCAGCTGGATTCTTACCAATAGGTAATCATATTTTTTCCCAAACTTACTTCCATCTTTTGTACTTAATATTGATATGGGACCTTATATTTTATTTAGTACAGGCTATTTAATATACATCTGAAAATAGAGTTTATATTTAAAGTGTAAAGCCTCAAATAATGTGCTAAATAAAAAGCCATGTCAAATTAGGTACAGGGACAAAAATGTACGTTACTGAGAGATTTAGGATTTCAATCGTAAAAGCCTAGACATATTATTCCACATTTAGATACCTTTCGAAAGTGTATCTAAACTCTCACTCCACTTTAAAATCCACAATTAATGACAATAGACCTTACATAATGAACATGATTTAAGCCAGACAAATAACAGAACTCCAATTTAGAGACCACACTTTAAGACCTTGCCCTTGCATCAGAAGATTAGCAAGTAAATGTATATCCATGTTGTAAGCCAAAATAAAAGGTTAATATGTAAAATTATTTTTCTTTCTCTCTTGTCTTAACAGACATTTGGACTAATTGATTCATGGCAGTTGTGATCGTGTTAGAGTGTTTACTATTGTGAAATATTTTAATACTCCTTTCTCAGTATTTGACCAATGAACTAGACAAAAGTAAAATGATGCTATAGAAATGATTACTAATAATAATAAGTTCAATTAGGAGACATTTGCAAAACTAAGAGGTTATATGTGCCTTGGATCACGATGGTAGCAGTAAAGGTGTTTTAAATTTTCTGTATTTAATAGATAATTTTTAAAGTTGAGCCTGCATAATATTCAGCCAGGGTGACGTGCGCTGAAAGTGAAAGAGAGGAGTCAGGGGTGAACTAAGTTATTTTAAAGAAACAAATGAAAGAATAAAATTGATTTTGAGATGGGGATGACAAGAGGAAGAGGGTGGGTTGAAATGTATTAATTGTGAATCATCTATATGACATCCAAATAATGAGTCAGCATTTTCAATATATGATTATGAAGTAAAGAAGGTCTTAGCCCACAATATAAATTTGAGAGTTGTCAGTATACAGATGGTATTTAAATCAGGGAAGTAGGATGAGATTATATGTTGGGATTATATGTTGGTGGAGAGAGAGTCAAACAACTTAGCTCTTGAAGTTGGAGAGATTAACAACCAGCAACGGAGCCTCAAAAGGAGCAGCCACTGAGGTCTGAGGTAAACAAAATATAAAATGTCCTGGAAACCAAGACAAGAAAATGTTTCAAGAATGAGGAATTTATCAACTGTTTCAAATCCTATAGATAGGCCAGGTGAGACAAAGACTGAGAAGTGCCACGGGATTTAGCCACCTGGAGATCACTGGGGATCACGAGTGTAAAATCTCATTGTAGTAGGTTCAGTCCGAAAAAGAAAAGGAGGTTTGCAGTCAATGCACAGAGCCAAATCCTTTTAGGAGCTTTGCTATAAGTGAAAGGAGAGAAATAGGAGTAGTAGGTAGAAAAAGTAGAGGCAGTTTGTTTCTTAATAAAAGAAAAATCACTATATGTTCATGGAAAAGTTTGATGGCAAGAGAGAGAGGCCTGATGATGCAAGAAAATGAAAGAATTGCTAACGTGATATTCTTAAGAGGATACAGTATGAAATCTTGTGTACAACTAGAGGTATATATATATATATTTTTTTTTTTTTGGCTAGGAATTGAAACAGTTTGTCCATACAAAAGAATTAAGGCAGAACATATGAGCATTGATAAGTAGGTAAAGATGTGAGAATTGGTAAACTGAGGCAAATTTTATTCTGATTGCTTTCATTTTATCATTATCAGCAGAGAATGAAAATGAAGAAATGTTAAATGAAAAAAGATCTGAAAAGTTATCTGAAGACTGAGGAGTGAACATACAAAGGGAGTATAATATGGTTTTTGGACATCATTAAGACCCACTTGAGTTTAGTTGGCATAAATTTAAGATGGGACCAGTCAACATGATGGAAAGTTTTTCTCCATCCCTGTCGAACTTTCCATGCTTGGGCACAGGTTAGGCAAACGGTTGGGTTTAACTACAGGTGTGCTTTTGCCAGGCTGTATAATGAAACAAGAGAGTTGCAAGAGAGTCACAGTTTTATAGCAAAGAAATTATCATAATGATGAAACACGGAATTTTCACTGCATAAGAAAGGGTGTGAGGATGTGCACTGAGTTAAGGACATGGAAAATGGGATCATCTAATTTCGAGTTTCTGTGTGCAAAAGGATTGTTGGAGGTAGATTACTAAAAGGAGTCAGCTGAAAAGATAGCAAGTGGTGGTCAGAAATTAGAAGGCAGAAATGAAAATAAGAGATTTAGATAATAATAATTATAAAATCTAAGCCATAAAAGAATGACAGAAAAGGACCTATATTATTGTAGAATATAAGGCAAAGGATATGAGAAGCTAGGATATCGGATGGATGATCTTCTAGATGTTCACATCACCAGGAATCATGGCAGTAGTAATGTCAAAGGGAGAAAATTGATATAGGAGCTAAAGTTTTCAAAAAAATAAAGAGAAATGAAATAGACAGTAGAAGATAGTAGACACTGTCTTCCAAAAATAAAAATAAAAAAAAGAGCTAATGAGAGTATGCTAACAGGAGATTCAAAATCCAGTGCTCTTTTCTTTTAGCTAGGAGGGAAAAATAGACTATATTTATCAGTGAGAAGCTAAGAACGACCCTACTCCTCCATTTTCAGTAGTTTAGGAGGGCTTTTGCCCCACTAGTACTTTGGCATGTGGGGATGAATCAAACTGACCTAGAGAAATACTTTCAAAGTGAAATCAATGGCATGGTGGAGTTACGGCCAATGTTTAGTTCTCCAGTTTGGCTGTAAGTGGCATAGAAACAACCCAGAAATTCTCACATGCCCTACAGAAAGCTGCGGCAGGTAATCAATGCCATGTCTGGTCATTGATGGGATGACTAGCAGGGAGCTCAACACTAGTATCTGAAGACTGCAGACCATGGAGGCTGGAGATAAAAAGAGAATCACAGCCACACCTCAGTGGCAGCCACCGTAGTTGGAAGAGCCGAGGTGGGGTCAAGACAGCACATGGGACCATAGATCCTGTCTAAGCCAAGAGAGGGGAGAACCATGTTCTTCAGCCTAATAGGGAACATCACTGTTACAGAATCCAAGAAAGATCCAGAGAGCAGTACAAGGACACACAGAGACTGTGGCCCTTTCCCTGAAGCCAAGAGAGGTGGTGAAGTCCTTTATACAATCAGAATTCATCTTGGGTAGAAATATGAAAAGGAAGTCAAATTCTGTAAAACTGAACATATACCTGAAAAGGACATTTTTAGCCCAGCCCATAGCTTATCATAAAGATCAGATCATTTATAAGAAATGAACAAGCTGTTTCTTTATATAGTGGAATATAAAGACCTTTGTAACACATACATTGAGCACAATCAAAAATAAAAGTAAAAAAAAGAACTATCTTTATAGAGAGCTCTAGACTCCTTTATAGATAGACGAGTCCACATTAATTTCCACCCAGCTATGAAATCAGTCTCAAATGTAGAATTAAACACTGAGTTCTAATATTACAGTCTGTTTTGAAGAAGATTTAGGTCAGTGGTATGAAACAGATGAAACTACTGCAGCAGTGAGCGTCCAACATGAAGTAATCACGACATTGCTCACAGAAATCAGAAGATCAAATGGTAGAAAATTACAATGCCACAATTCTAGGTCAGTGACAAAAGGCCACCTCTTCTTCTGTGAACTGGGTCCTCCTATCTGGGCCAAGGGTCTAGGCTCTCACAGGTTCAATGACTACACATGTGCTGGGGATAAGGGTGGATGTAGGGCGCGTCCATTGCTCTCTATGCTGGTGCATCCAACAAGCCCAGCTTCCCTGAGAGAGTTGTGCTTAATGATCAGAGTGACAGAGAACAAATAGAGCATCATTTTTTCATCTTCTGGCTTTATACCACTCAAGAATTTAAGCCTCTAATATAGCAATGAAAACCATTTTTATACGTGAGAAGAACAGAAATAAAGCCTAAAGAACCTTCAAATCTTTGCTGAGTAAAATGTCAAATTGATAAGAACAATCTCAATTAAACCTTCTTAAAATTAATAAGTGTTCTTACCCAGTTTCCCATTGTCTTTGTTACTATGACTAATGACCCTATTAAATATCAACAGTGAATATCTATGAGTATTTACAATATTTATGTATTATCTGCTACAATTCTTACAACAACCTTGTGAGGAAAGTATTGGTTTTATTCTCATTTTACAGATAAAACTGAGGTTTAGAAAGGTTAAGTGATTGTAAGATACACACTAAATAAGCTATGAAACAGCAATGCAAGCCCAATCTTCATTCCGGAACCCAAGGACTTTATTAGTGGACTATAATACCTCCCATATGATTAGCATTTATATAAGACTTTAAGTTTATAGAAGGCATTTTGCATATCTCGCCTAGCATGCCTTAAAACAGCTCTGAAGTATTATCCTCATTTTTTTTATAGGACAAAACTAAGCTTAAGAGAAGTATTGAGTCAAAGATCATCTCCAGTATTAGAGAAGTGGTGAATAGTTTTTAAAAAAGAATTTAAGCTGGCTGTTCAGAGCAGAAATTCACTCATTATTTGGGGGTAATTTTTAATGTATAATTTTACAGAACACTAGCTTATGTGAATCCAAACAAAAATACACCTTCTAAATTAGCCAAATAATTGTCTAATCTAATGACTATGCCACTGATCCTTTCTCTTCAAGTGATTAAGAATCTGAATATATGCTGTATTTACATTACATATTGTTGGTAGTATAACTTCCCATAAACCCATCTTCTTCCCCAACTGATATTGCCAAACTTTAGAAGTCTATTTATTGAGGGAATATAGGTAGACAGAAAAGCACCCAATTCTTCAGTTACCAACTGCTTCAAAGGCCATTTAAAAGGAAGGAAAAGCAAGAAGTATCTCAGGTAGGGACCGCACATCCACACATCTTGAAGCTCAAGAGTAGCCAGGTGTATATATTTGTTATCCCAGTAGCCTGTCCTGTTCAGCATTTCTCCAGGACAAATGTATCACAACAGGTAGGATATATTATATGATCACACAAACCATAGGTGAGAGAAGGTCTAGTTTCTCCCCTTTATGGACCCCTCATTTTGGAAAGTTGTCAGTAACATCTGTACCACACCTGTGACCCAAGTAGCTTTGCTGAGACCCAGGCCAGGATGAGGGAGAACACAAGACCCAGCCTCAGCTGGTGAGGCCCAGTGGACTGAGCCTGTTAACCAAAGGGTCACTGGATCAATTCCTCCCGGTCAGGGCACTTTCATGGGTTGTGGGCCAGGTCCCCAGTAGGGAGTGCTCAAGAGGCAACCACACATTGATGTTACCCTCCCTCTCTTTCTCTCTCCCTTGCCCTCTCTCTAAAAGTAAATAAAGCCTTTAAAAAAAATTAAAAAGAAAACAAGACCCATAGATATGCTGCCCCCAAGAGACCCATCACAGATTGAAAGATACACAGACTAAAAGTTGACAGTTTGGAAAAAGATACTTCGTGCAAATGAAAAAGAAAAAGAAGCTGGGGTAGCAGTACTTATTTGCGACAAAACAGACTTTAAAGCCAAGGTTATAGTAAGAGACAAAGAAGGGCACTACAAAATGATAAAGGGAATATCCAACAAGAGGATATAACCCTAGTAAACATATATGCACCGAACATAGGCATACCTAAATATGTAAAGCAAATCCTGATAGACGTAAAGGGGGAAATCAATAGAAATACAGTCATAGTTGGGGATTTTAACACCCCATTGACTTAAATGGGTAGGTCCTTCCAGGCAGGAAAATCAACAAAGAGGTAGCAGCCTTAAATGACACACTAGATCAAATGGATTTAGATATCTTCAGAGCATTTCACCCCAAAGAAGCAGAATATAAATACTTCACCAGTATACTTCACCAGTATAAATCAACTACACATGGAACATTTTTAGGACAGACAACATGTTAGGACACAAAATAAGACTCAATAAATTTAAGGAGATGAAATAATATCAAGCATCCTCCCTGACCACAATGCTATGAAACTACAAACCAATCACAATAAGAATACTGAAAAACATGCAAAGACATGGAAGCTAAATTAAATTTTATTAAATAATGAATGGATCAACAATGAGATCAAGGAAAAAAAAAAATCTAAAGACACCTTGAAACCAATGAAAATGAGGACAACAATCCAAAATCTGTGGGACACTGGGAAAGCAACCCTAAGAGGGAAATTCATAGAATCACAGGCTTATTTCAAAAACCAAGAGAAGCTCAAATAAACAATTTAACTTCACACTTAAAGGACTAGAAAAAGAGCAACAAAACAAGCCCAAAATGAGCAGAGAGAAGGAAATAATAAAGACCAGAGCAGAAATAAATGAAATGGAGTCTAAAAAAAACAATACAAAAGATCGATGAATCCAAGAGCTGGTTTTTTGAAAAAATAAACAACACTGACAAACCTTTAATCAGACTCAAAGAAAAAAAGAGAAAGGACCCAAATAAATAAAGTCAAAAATTAAAGAGGTGAAAGAACTGACACCAAATAAATACAAAGGATTGTAAGAGAACATTATGAACAATTATATGCCAACAAACTGGATAACCTAGATGAAATGGGTAAATTCCTAGAAACATAAAATCTTCCAAAAATATATCAGGAACAATCAGATTATCTGGAAAGACTGATTACACCTAATGAAATTGAAAGTGTAATAAAAAACCCTCCCAACAAACAAAAGCCCTAGACCAGATGGCTTCACAAGTGAATTTTATCAAACATTCTGTGAAGAACTCCTTAACAAACTATTTCATAAAATTCAAGAGGAGGGAAGGCTCCCAAACTCAGTTTAGAAGGCCAGCATTATCCTAACTCCAAAACTAGATAAAGATACTACGAAGAGAAAATCATAAGCCAACATTCCTGATGAACATAGATGCTAAAATCCTCAACAAAACATTAGCAAACCAAATGCAGCGATGCATCAAAAAGATCATACACCGTGATCAAGTGGATTTTTCCAGGAATGCAAGGTTGGTACAATATTCACGAATCAATAAATGTGATTCACCATATAAGCAAAATGAAGGACAAAAACAACATAATCATATCAATAGATGCAGAAAAAGCATGTGATAAAATCCAACAGCCACTTATGATAAAAAAACTCTCAACAAAATGGGACTAGAGGGAATATACCTAAACATAATAAAAGCCATATATGACAAACCTACTACCAGCATCATACTTAATGGACAAAACTACAAGAGTTCCCCTTAAGATCAAGACAAAAGAGAGATGTCTGCTTTCACCACTATTATTCTACATACTACTGGAAGTCATAGCCACAGCAATGAGACAAAAAGAAGAAATAAAAGGCACACAAGTTGGAAAGGAAGAAACAAAACTGCCTTTATTTGCAGATGACATGATATGTACATAGAGAATCCCAAAGATTCAAACAAAAAAATACTGATCTAGAACTGATCAATGAATTCAACGAAGTAACAGGATACGAAATTAATATCCAGAAATCAGTCACATTCTTATGTGCCAATAACAAACCTAACAGAAAAGGAAATTAAAACTACAACTCCATTCACAATTGCTTCAAAAAGAATAAAATACCTAGAAATAAAGCTAGCCAAAGATGTAAAAGACCTGTACATGGAAAATTACAAGATGCTGAAGAAACTGAAGAGGACACAAATAGTGGAAGCGTATATCACATTCATGAACAGGATGAATTAACATCATTAAAATGTCCAGAAGATGGAGGCATAGGTAGACATGACTTGCTTCCTTGCACAACCAAAGGAGGACAACAACAAATTTAAAAACAAAAAACAACTAGAACTGCCAGAAAATCGAACTGTATGGAAGTCTGAAAACCAAGGAGTTAAAGAAGAAACATTCATCCAGGCTGGTAGGGGGGGCAGAGACAGGCAGCTGGGGTAGAGAGGACATACGGCAAGGTGGCAGCTGGAGGACTGGGAGGGTAAAATGGTGGCTGGTGGTCCCACATTTGCATCCAGATAAATCAGGAGGAACAACAGGGGAGTGAGGCAGACCACACTATTCAGGGTTCCAGCATGGGAAAAGAAAGCCTCAAAACCTCTGGTTGTAAAAACATGTGGTGGTTGTGGTGGCAGGAGAAACTCCCAACCTCACAGAAGAGTTTGTTAGAGAGACCCATGGGGTCCCAGTATGTACACAAACCCACCCACCTGGGAATCGGCACCAGAAGGGCTAATTTGTGACTGAAATTGACTGAAAGTGACTGAAAGCTGGCAGAGAACTGAGTAAGTGGCATTGTTCCCTCTCTAACCCCTCCACAACATACAGCAGCACAATGCAGCAAAGTGGGTTGCCCCACCCTGGTGAATACCTAAGGCTCCTCTCCTTACAACATAACAGGAGTCCCGAGACAAAGAAATATGGCCCAAATGAAAGGACAGATCAAAATTTCAAAAATAGAACTAAGCAACAAAGAGATAACCAATATCAGATGCTTACAGAAATGGTTGAATATAGTCACAAAATAAAGGAAGAAGTGAAGGCTATGCAAAGTGAAACAACGCAAAATATACAGGCAACCAACAGTGAAGAGAAGGAAACCAGGACTCAAATCAATGATTTGGAGCATAAGGAAGAAATAAACATTCAATCAGAACAGAATAAAGAAATGAGAGTTCAAAAAAATGAGAAGTGGCTTAGGTACCTCTGGGACAACTGAATTGTAGGGGTGCCAGAAGGAGAAAAGAAAGAGCAAGACATTGAAAACTTTTTTGAACAAATAATGGAGGATTTCCCCAATCTGGCAAAGGAAATAGACTTCCAGGAAGTCCGGGAAGCTCAGAGTCCCAGGGAAGTTAGACCCAAGGAAGCACACACCAAGGCACATCATAATGACATCACCCAAGATTAAAGATAAGGAGAGAATCTTAAAAGCAGCAAGAGAAAAAGAGAGAGTTACCTACAAAGGAGTTCCCATAAGACTATCAGCTGATTTCTCAAAAGAAACCTTACAGGCAAAAAGGGACTGGAAAGAAGTATTCAAAGTCATGAAAACCAAGGACCTACATCCAAAATTTCTCTATTCAGCAAAGCTATCATTTAGAATGGAAGGGCAGATAAAGTGCTTCCCAGATAAGGTCAAGTTAAAGGAGTTCATCATCACCAAGCCCTTATTATATGAAACATTAAAGGGGCTTATCTAAGAAAAAGAAGATTAAAAACTATGAACAGTAAAATGACAACAAATTCACAACTATCAACAACTATACCTTAAAAAAAGCACAAAAACAAACTAAGCAAACCACCAGAACAGGAACAGAATCACAGAGGTAAGTACAAAATAGACAGGGGGAGGTTAAGAATAGCACAGGAAATGGAGAAACCAAAAAACTTATATGCATGACCCATGGACATGAACTAAGGGGGTGGGGGGGAATGCTGGTGGAGGAGGTGTTTAGGGTGGAGGAGAATATAAGGGAGAAAAAAAATGGGACAACTATAATAGCATAATCAAGAAAATATACTTTTAAAAAAAGTCCATACTACCCAAAGCGATCTATACATTCAACACAATTCCTATCAACATTATGACATATTTCACAGAACTATAACAAATTTTTCAAAAATTTATATGGAACCACAAAAGGCCCCACAGAGCAACAGCAATTCTGAAAAGAAGAGCGAAGTTGGAGGAATCATGCTACCTAATATCAAACAATACTACAAGGACAGAGTAATCAAAACGGTCTGATACTGGCATAAAAACAGACACATAGATCAATGGAACAGAGTAGAGAGCCCAGAAATAAACCCACACCTTTATAGTTAACTAACATTCAACACAGGAAGCAAGCACTTACAATGGGCTACAGATAGTTTAGTCAATAACAGGTGTTGGGAAAATTGAACAGATACCTGCAGAAAAATGAAACTAGAGAACGTTCTTACACCACACACAAGAATAAAGTCAAAATGGATCAAATACTTAAATTTTAGACCTGAAACCATAAAAATCCTTGAAGAAAACATAGGCAGCAAAATCTCGGACATTTCTCACAGCAATTTTTTATCAGATATCCTTCACCAAGCAAGGGAAACAAAAGAAAATATAAACAAAGAGGACATCAAACTAAAAAAGTTTTTGCACAGCAAAGGAAATCACCAGCAAAATCAAAAGACAACCCACAGAATGGGAGAACATATTCCCCAATGATATATCTGAGGGGTTAATGTGTAAAATTTATAAAGCACTTACAAATCTCAACACCAAAAACAAAACACACAACCTAGTTTAAAAACGGGTGAAGAACCTGAACAGACACTTCCCCAAAGAGGACATACAGATGGCCAACAGACATGTCAAAAGATGTTCAGCATCACTAATCATCAGAGAAATGCTCAGAGAGTCCATCACACACCTGTCAGAATGGCTATCAACAGCAAATCAACAAACAAGTGCTGGGGAGGATATGGAGAAAGGGGAACCCTTTTGCACTGTTGGCAGGAATACAGACTGGTGCAGCTACTATGGAAAGCAGTATGCAGACACCTCAAAAAATTAAAAATGAATCTGCCTTTTGAGCCTGTGATCCCACTTCTGGGTATATATCCCAAGGAATCCAAAACACTAATTAGAAAACATAAGCACCCCTATGTTCATTGCAGCGTTATTTACAATCGCCAAGATATAGAAGCAGCCCAAGTGTCCATAAGTAGATAAGTGGCTAAAACAACTATGGGACATTTACACAATGGAATATTACTTGGCTGTAAAAAAGGAAATTTTACCCTTTGAGAGAGTATGGATGGATCTGGAGAACATTATGCTAAGTGAAATAAGCCAGTCAGAGAAAGAAGGAACTAGATTCCACTCATATGTGGAATCTAATGAACAAACTGAACTAATGAACAAAACAGAGACAGACTCATAGATAGAGAGCAGACAGCTGGTGTGTGTGTGGGGTGGGGGATGGTTAGGTAGGTTGAGGGATTGAGGAAAAAGGACTCACAGACGTGGATAAGAATGTGGTGATTGCTGGGGAGAGGGGGCTATAAGGGAACTAAATGGTAATGGAAAAATATACAATAAAGGTTAAATTTTTAAAAAATAAATTATAGAATTCACTGTTTTAATTATGAGAAATATTTATGTTCATAATACAGGAAGACTGATATATAACTACTGAGAAATAGACAAAATCTATGGTAATAGGTTCTCAAAACACTGTTTTCTTCTTTTGTTAAATATTTAAGTAATAATAAATATTATGTGCAGAATGCATGCTCAAGGCTTTAAAGTTATTTTTATTTTTATAATTTCATCTGTTCCCTACAGCATCTGTAGATAATAGGGAAGATAAAAATCTAAGATTAATGATATATTTTTAAAATTGCATCTTTGCCTTAGTCTCAATAATTGGTTCAGGGTTTCTTTTGTGCATAATGAAAATGTTCTAAAATTGGTTATACAAAGGTTGCAAAACTGGTTATATGCTAAAAATCATTTACTTGTGCACTTTAAATAAATTGTATATTTCAATTATATCTTAGTAAAGTTGTTATTTTAAAATATCTCACAGGGTATGATATTATCGTGAGCTAAAAATAACCACAGTTCTAAGATAGTCTGTCATTAAGAGGCAGGGGCTATTTTTCTTGCCCTTGAGTCTGATCTGGCCTGTGATTACCTTAAATAATAGGATAGATGAAAGTGACACTAGGCCATTCCCGGTCTAGTCCTTAAGAGGATGGGATGCTTCCACCATCGTCTCTTGGAAACTTTAGCTTCCATGTAAGAATTTCAAATACCCTGAGGTCACTCTAGTCTGAGAAAACCTATGTTAACCAAGGAGAGAGAGACAGAAAGAGAGAGAGAGAGAGAGAGAGAGAGAGAGAGAGAAGATGCTTAGCAAGCCTCTGATGTTCCAACTCTAAATCATTCAATCATCTCACCTGAGGTTACAACATTGTGAAACAAAGATACCCATTCTGTGCCATGCCTAAATCCATGACCCAAAAATGTCATGATATATAATAATAATGAATTATTATTTAAAGGCAATAAGCTCTGGTCACTTTTTTTTTTGCAGCAATAAACAGAACAGATTGCAAAACAAGGTGATAAATTATCCCATAAATCTTAGAATAAGAGCAAGTATATTTAAAACACTGACAGCAGCAAGGTCTTAGAAAGGAAATCAGATAAGCAGGAATAAACAAAGAGAACAGAAAGGGAATTCTAGTGGGCTCAAACAGCCAAGAAAGCCAAGAATTGCCAACAAGTACTTATTTCCAAAAAAGGAAGTTGCTACTTGGAGGGAAGGACTGAAACAGCAAAACTTGGCTCAGCCATAACTAGTGGGAGATGTCTCAGGTTCTAATTTGCAGATAAGCACAAAGGAATTGCAGAAAAGTCTGAGGGTGTTGGGGCAGCCTGGGCCTTCTGGGATTTCAAACATAGTCAAAACTTTACAATGAAGAGAATTTGGTCAAAACAGAGTGCTATTTGTTCAGGTGAAACCTCTTAAGTATAAAAGAGAAGAGAGTTAGGTTTTAATGAAAGAGGAAAGCAGGAGACATGGATCTCCGAAAGCATCAGAGATATAACTATGCCCCCAAAAAAACCCAAAAACCTTTTTTTAAAAACATCACAATGCAACCAAAAAGAAAACCTAGAAGCTTGAAAAGGAAATCTTGACCTTCACTTCTGCTAAACAGGAACTTTCTCTTGAAATACAGGAAACTCCTTCTGACTTAAAAAAGAATAGTAGCTAACCCAATAAAAATATTGTAAGATGAACATTGATAAATAAAATCTAAATTATGTAATTATGGAAATAAAGTCACATCAGACACATATGGCTACAGAACAAAAATTTGGAATGTAATATTACCAAAAAAAAAGAAATTTATAGAAAGAGCTAAATAAAATTTAATCTAAAATTTAAAACATCAAAAATAGTGATACACATAAGGATGGTTGAACAACAGATATAGATGAAAGAAATGAAAAATTAACTAGAATACAAGAAGAATAGATACTACAGAATGAACCATTATAAAAAATGAAAATAAATTTAAAATAGAAATGAATATAAAATTTAAAAATTGGAGAAAGTTTTAGATATAGAAGACAGGCAAAAACAATCCAACATAGATATATAGTTGTTAAAAGAAAATCAAATTAGTGGAACAAATACTGAAAACTATAATGCAAGAAAACTGTCCTAGAATAATGAACTTGTATGTTTAAAGAACATACAATAGGAGTCAAATATAAATTTTAGAACTGAAAGATAGAACAACAAAACTAAGAAAACTCAATGGATGGATTCTATAGCAGAATGAAGGGAAAAGAGGAAGAATCAGTGAACTGAAAGATAAAACAATAGAAATTATTCAATCTTGAACAACAGAGAGAAAAAAATTTAAGTGATATTCATGTTTAAGTATTTAACCCATTTTGAGCAATTTTTTGTGAGCAGTGTAAAATAGGAGTCTGATTTCATTATTATGTACATAATTGTCTAGTTTTCCCAACTCTGTTTATTAAAGAGACTATCCTTATCCCATTGTATATTCTTGGATACCTAGTCAAATATTAGTTAACTACATATGTAAAGGTTATTTCTGATCTCTTGATTCTGTCCCATTGGTCTATATGTCTATATTTAATGGCAGTACCATACTGATTTGCTTACTGTAGTCTTGTAGTATACTTAAAATCAGAAACTCTGGTGTCTCTTTGTTCTTCATTCTCAGGATAGATATGGCTGTTCAGGGTCTTTTGTGTGCTTTAGACAATTTTTTTTCTATTTTTGTGAAAAATGCCTTTGAAATTTTGATAGTGATTACATGAAATCCATAGATGGCTTTGAGTATTATGACAATTTTAACAATATGCATTCTTCTAATTTGTAAACACAATATTTTTTCCATTTCTTTGTATCTGATTCAATTTTTTTAGTCAATGTCTTATAGATTTCAGCATACAGGAGTTTCATTTGGTTAAATCTATTCTTAAGCACTTTATTGCTCTTGATGATATTTTGAATGGGATTTTTTTTATTTTTAATTTTGTTTTCATACCTTTTACTGTTGGTGTATAAAAACACAACTGCTTTCTGTATGTTGATGTTGGATCCTGCAACTTTCCTGAATTTCTTGATTAGTTCTAACAGGTTTGTTTGCTTTTGCTGAGATCTTTAGGATTTTCTATATAAGATCACATTGGCAAAGAGATGATTTCCCTTCTTTCTTTCCAATTTGGATGCCTTGAAATCAGTTTTGGAAACAATTTTTTTTTAAGATATGGGACCAAAAGCACAATCACAAGGAACAAAAGTGGGACTCTACTAAATAACAAAATAACCTTCAAGAAATCGTATTTCCAGAAATAGAGGAGAAAAGAGTAAGGCTTTTAAAGTACAAAGAAATAGTGGCTGAAAACTCTCCAAAATTGGTAAAACACATAAATCTACACATTCCAGAAGCTAAGCCATCTAAAATTAGGGGGAACTCAAGGAAAACCCCACCAAGAAACATCATGGTGAAACCTGAAAAATAAGAACAAAGAAGAAATCTTGGAAGCTGCAAGAGAGAAATGACACTTACAGGAGAAAAATATTTAAATGGCAGTGTCTTTCTTATAAGAAAAGTTGGAGCCTCCAGAAAGAAGTGGCACAACATTTTTTTAATTTTGAAAGAAATGGATCATCAACTCAGATTTCTACAATCAATAAAAATAGCATTTAGCAATTAAGAGAAAATCAAAACATCCTCATATGAAAGACAAGTAGAAGAATTTGTGACCAGCAGGCCTACCCTGAAGAATTGCTGAAGGAAGTTGAATTTGTAATTTAAAAAACTCCCCCTGAATAAATACTCACGTCCACTTTTTTTCTAGAGTTGTAACAAATATTTCAAGAATTAGCACCAATTTTATACAATCTCTTTCAGAAAATAGAGGGTACACTTTGATTAATTTTATTAAGTTAATATGACTCTGAAAATAAAACTAGAAAAAGACAGTAGTACTAAAGAAAAACTATAGACCAATATCCCTCAAGATAACGGGTATATATGCAAAAATCCTTTACAAAATATTAATGTGTGGGATTTAGCAAAATATAAAAATAATTATTC
>PVJD01008412.1:0-72760 GCA_004026545.1 Mormoops blainvillei
CATTAATAGGAACGGTCACCGTGGTACAATTAGGGCAAGCCCAGGAAAACCAGACTTGGAATTTTTTTAAAAGGGGGGAGGGGGCAGCTGTATTCCTAGTCCCACCACTTCCCAGTCCTTGGTTCCCTCACAAAACCTCTCTACACCTGTCACACGCTCAACGAAGCCAGGTGCTCAGCTTCCTCTTACTGCCATTACAAGTGTGAAGTATAATCCATGGAGAACATAAGCCCAACACATGCAATGTAGTAAGAAGCCTACGAACGTTCATTCTTTGTATAGTATTAATGATAAGAATAACAATAATTTCTGATTGTTAAACTTGTGAAATAATTGACTATATTGGTCGGGGAGTTTTGCAATGTCTTAGATTTGCTTTGCTTTGCTTTTTTTTTTTTTAAAGCAAGACTAGGAAACTATTTTCCTCAAAGGCTGTCATAAGTTTTAGAAGCAAAAGGGATCATTTTTGCCTGAGGTCTATCTCTAGCAAACAAGAAGAAATTATCGATCTCCAACTTGTTATGCAACCCTGTGCTCTTTATAGCAGCAGATTAAAAAGACTGCGATGTGCTCTCCGTCCTCAGGAGTCCTGCACTGTAGTTAATGTTGACAAGACTAACTTATTTAAACACAGGGCAAAATAAGAGACAGTATCAAGTTGAGTCAAAACTACATGGAATGGATTATAAATGCAATAAAATGCCAGGAGAGAAACAGATTAGTATGGGCTAGAGTAGTCAGGCAAGACAAGAGGCATCAACTAGCACTTGAAGGATGAGTAACATTTGGATATCCAGGAACAGGAACAACTGTGAGACTGGGAAAACTGAATGAGCAGAGAGGCAAAGGCTAGAGGCCGAAGACAGAGCAATCACTGGGGCCTGACAACAAGCTTATGAATGTTTAAAACTAGCTAATGCAAGGACGCAAGTGCCGGAGGCAAAAACAGTATCTTGGGCAGTGGTTAAAAGTAGGGACTCAGGAGTCAGAATGTTTAGGTTTGGGTCATGTCTTCACCAATTGCTAAAATACGCTTGATGATATCGACCTTGTAGAGTTGCAAAATTCAAGACAATGAATGCGAAGTGCTTAAGACAATGCACGGTACACATTATCCATGCACCAAAGGTCACTTCTGCTAGTAGGTTAATAGAAGAGGTAGCCATGCTTAATTGTAGAATCATAGATATTCAAACGCAGAACAGATGATAGAAATTATTTGACGCAGGCCACTCATTTAAGACAAAAGATGCCGGAAGCCCAGAGGGACGGGATGGCTTGCTCCGACTCTGGTGGGCTGGCTCAGAATCCACTGTCCTTTCTGCCGCCCCAGCCAGATTCCGCATTCCTACTCCCCAACGACCAGGTATTGGAGCTCTCGGATAGGCTAAATTAGATTTTTTAGGAATCCTTTTCAAAGGATTGCTGAGTGTTAGCTGCCTCCAGTAGCAGGGAGGATAGGAGAGAGGTACATTCTACAAACAGGAGTTTTCAACCCTGCAAGAACCACTCCGCCAAGAGTAGAAAGCTGGACAAGGCCATGATGGGCTTACATGCATTCGTTTGGTCTCCCTCCAGCCAACTTCTTACCCCATCTTTCAGCGAAAAAGAAATCCACTTTGGTCTCCTGGAGTTTAAACCAAGTGCATTAAAAATCTCACTTATATGCTGAGGCATTTTTTAATGCTCTGCAATTTCTTAGCCCTGGAAACATATATAAAAATAATTTCACAAAACACTTGGTGAACACTTTGGATTCCTAATAAAAACATTCTAAAATGCTTCTGAGTTGGTACGGTATGTAAACTATGTTCTTATACTGCCCCCTTCTGGTGGATGGCCAAAAGAGTCAGCCTGCACTGTGTAAGAAACTAGCTCAAAAAATTCCCTTTTGTCATATAATAAGCAGCTGTAGGTACCTCCTTGCTGGAAATAGTTATGTTGGATGAGTAACTCCTACAGGTTAAAGTGAATACAACCTTAGTGCTCTGGAAAAACAGGGAGTAAGGGAAACGTTACTCAGCTGCCATTTGCATCAGGCAGGGCCCCTGAAGCTGGAAAGAAACTGAACTTGCCTCTTGCTTCCCGAGAATGGATGCTGTGAGGTTTCCTCAGGTGCCAAGTTTAACCAAATTGCAAGAGGATTTCATTAAACGTAAGCTAGAACAGCCACCTGAGCTTTCTTTTTTGGTAAGACAGAAGGAAGGAAAAGCTAATTTCAACGATATTGTGGCTGAATGGAGGTCAGTTTTATGGAATGAAACCTGGCCTCTGATACATCTTTCTTCCTGAAACATTAAAAAAAAAAGTTTGAGAGGTGACTTAGCCAGATATGACTCCTCTCCATCCAGATGAATCTGCCGGTTATAAAATAGGCTGTGCCACAGTGACAACCATAAAATCTCAGCTTAATCCCCCCGAAAGGCTCATTTCTCACTCCCAGACAATCCGCACGGCCCAGGTTCACTGTCTTTATCACACAGTATCGGAATTTACGGTTTATTTGTTGGTGTTTCACAGCAGCCCATGAGCTATGTTTGGGTAGGAAATACATCTGTTCAGATGTATTTCACATGTATCCACAACACCTGCCACAGAGGTGCTCACAGAACCTTGTGGCACGAATAAAATAATGAGGGACTAGATGAATAAATGAAAACAACTACAGGCCTCTGGGCACCGCTTGGAGGAGCCCTAACTTCTTTCTCCCTCTCCCTGCTTTAGGTGTGGACCACCTAGGCCCCTGCCTGTTTCCACCGGAGTGGTGTCCCCCGTTCTCCTAGTTCTCCTAGGCCTCGGCCTTGGGGTGAGTTGTACAATCTCTTTTAAAGTTTTAATGAGACCTTGACAAACCAGGGATGGGAGCCAACAAGGGCAGGAAGGAAACATTCTTAGCAACCAGGCCTTGTAATGCTTGGATTAGGGAGAGAGTGGTGGGTACAGGACAGAGAGCTCTGAAGCCCTTTGAGATGGGCAGCCTGGGGGGGGGGGGGTCGCTTCGCAACCTGGTACCAACTCACAGCAAAAGAAGTCAAAAAGGTGATGGGAGACCCCGTAAGATCACAAGGAGATGCAGAAGGGAAAATATTCTAGTTAGGGGGAAAAGAGAAGAAAACAGCACCTTAAGATGTGATTACTCACCAAAACCTAACACATCCACAGGTCTCACAAGCAGCGTGGAAGACTCCAAAAGGTCTTGTTACTTGCCTTTCCTTTTTTCCTTCTGTGCCTCTCCATTTTCTGCCAACCAAGTACTATTTATACTGTGACCAACTACCCTGAACACCCTTCCCTAAAGATCTTACCATTTCTGCCCATTTTTTAGCGAAGACCCTTTTAACCTCTGTGCCTTAACGGCAGCTCTGGCTCTCCACATTCCTGAATTAAGAGGAGGAACCCTTCATGTATTTATTCAAGAACATGCAGATTATTGTTTTGCAACTACAGCAAGATAGGGAGTGTATGTGGAATCACAAAAGGTGCTGGGACATAAAATCCCTGAACCATAAATCTCGCAGTTTAGTAAGAACTGTTCCAAGGGGCACTGAGTCTGCCCGTGAATGATGATTGGGGAAAGGAGCAGTTCCATGGATCGGAGCCTCATTCTTTGGTCTCAGAGACTGAAGGTGGGCTTGCAATCTGCACTGAAACACATGCGCTTCACCCCAGTTCCTTCCTCCTTTCGGGCCCCAAGGCACCTAATCAGGTGTCTCGAAGACAAAGTGCAGCTCCCACCTCCACCCCGTGGTTGGAGAGAGAACTGCAGTCACTGGGACTTAGACCTGCCCCACCTTTTGCATACTCACATTAGGCAATGATGACTATTCCTGGACCCCAAAATGCTAACTGAAGAACAGGTAGATTACACAGTGTGCCTTCTAAGTGACATGTTGCTATGGTTTCCCACTGAAAGAAGAGAATTCTCACCATTAGGTTATCTGAAATCTGCAGAATTGCACCAAAATGTTTCTGCAGAGCAACCAACTGTCCTTTTGTAACACGGCCCCCCCGCAAAGGGGGATTTGTAACGGTGTCCTGAATGTAGGGTGTCCAAGAAAAATATAAGATGTTCTCCCTCCCCCACCCCAAGGCGGGCCACCGTGGGGAAGGGACACATTCAGGGCCTTTCAGAGTTACTTTGCATATCAATAACAGGCCGGCTTCAGACCAGCCCTGGAGCGAGGCCATTGAGAGTCATTTTGCATGTCAATAACAGCAAGATAGCTGCATTCCTCATATGCAAAGATGGTTGTTTTGCATATCAACAAGGCTAACCGGGAAAGTTTGCTTAACTTAAGCCCAGGGGTTGACAGGAAAGAGGCTCCTGTTACAGCACCTGTGCCTGAGAGCTGGGAGATGGTTCGCTCCACGCCACGGGGAACAATGTGAAGACCACGCGGGAAGGGAAGGGGAGAAAGGACTCTGGCTAGTGGGCCACGAGAAGGTGCCACGTGGGCTTGGTTTAAGAACTGCGAGAGGCCTGCCTAGCTGAGCTCCAGACTTCTGTTCTTTTCCTCCTGAAGGACGGTACCCCTGACTGACCTGACTGGGCAAAGGGCTGGAAGGCAGGACTGTGTGTTTCAGTGGGTGTTTTAAAGGGATTTTGAGATTTAACGGCGACATTTAGCCATTATTCACAACCTGTAAAACTTCTGAATAAATAGTTCCTTTCCTTTTCACCAAACTCTGGCACTGAGAGCCGCCAATTCTAAGGGTGGCGGGCAAGAGCCTAGAACACAGGGACCCTGGGGAAGGTGGGGGGTTGTTTTGCTAACAGTATCTGAGCCCCCGCGCTGCGCCAAACAGGTTCACATTCGGTAACACTTTGAGCACAACTCCCCCAATATGATCAGATCCACTCAGTTTAGTAGGGAACAGGATACGTTTTTGGAAGGATGTCTTCACTGAATGCAGAAGGATGTGCAGATGATTTCTAAGACTAAAACTGAGACACTGGCCGCTGTTGCTAAGGCACCTTTCCTGGAGGTTTTATTTTTGACTCTCCGCCAGAAAGCTACTGAAGCCAAACCACGTGGGCAGACAAATGGCAGCACCCCGGTCCTGTGCTTGGGTTTCTTCAAAGGCGTCCCACTGCTCTTCAAATCCAAATCCTTCCTCCCGGACAAACCTGAGCTACCTCTGTCCTCACCTCACCCCGCCCTTCCCCCCAGGCCACGATCTCCCACACTCACCTTCCTTTACCTCATTCAAAGCCTCCTATCAAACCCCAAACTTTTCCGTGCGGTAGGGTCTGTGGACATGGTATTTCTTCTGCGTGAAATGCCCGTGCCCCACACCTGGCCTGCCTTATGTCTTCAGGTCCTCCAGGTCTCAGGTTAAATACCACATTCTGGGATGCCCATCACCCCAGTCTACAGTAAGTTCCCACGTATACCTCTGACAGGACTCTATACTTTAACTTTACAGCATAAAGAAACTTGAAATTAATTGTATATTCCTGTGATTGACTGATAGATATCTCCTCTACAAAAATAAAGCCCCGACACCATGGGCTACGTATTTTTGGTCTCTGCTATGTCCCCAGCACTTACTACATGCTTGGTACGATTGATATTAATGAATGAATCAGCCCACTGACTTCAATCCCCATTTACTTAGTAATTAGGAGAAACTAAATGCCTATTTCCTCACTTATCCATTGAGCAAGTATTAAAACTGAGCAAAACTCAAAGCGGTCCGGCTCTCAGGTAGCTTATAAATGCAGTAAGGGGGGAAAATGACAGGGAAAACAAATAGCCATGTACAAATGAAACAGCCATTGACCTGGGACATTTCTTGTTGTCTCGTGCGACCCTAATGACCATCATGGCCAATTACTGGCCACACATTGAACAGAGCTGTGCTAGACACCCCGCGGAAGGACATGCTAAGATAACACAACCAGTCCAGTGGTAACACCTAGTTCATCACAGACCTCCAGCCAGGATGACAGAAGCCCAGAGATTCCATTGAGAGAGAGAGAGAGAGAGAGAGAGAGAGAGCGCGCACGAGGACACTTCAAAGGGGATTTGTGAGAACAGAATGCTGTGACATTTGTCACATTTGACATCAAGCCACAGGAAGGGTCGGCCAGAGAAGCCTTGGGGGAGACTGGGGAACACAGATCCAGAGTGCAGCGGGGAGAGGAGGCGGGTGCTCCCCCAGAGGGGAGCTGCGCCTGAGCCACCTTGAAAGGGCTCCCCCTTCAGGACAAAGGAAGTGCTGGGAGTGCAGGGCCGAGGGACAGGAGCAAACCGGGTGCCAAGAGCCCAAGAGGGTTGCACTCGTTCCACAGGGAAGGGTCCTTACAGGTGCCCAGGATAGGAGGAGCCAGGAGGTCACCCTTGTCATGAAAGAAAGCACCAGGCAAGCCAATTAACCAGCACCAGGCAAGTAATATTTCGCCCTTTCTCCGTAAATTCAGGACCCCCACTCACCGTGCAAGCACGTGCACTTACACAACATACACACACTCATAACGTGCTCCGTGCTCAGCCCTAGAGCAGCCAGAGCAGCAGGCTGAATGGGCAGCTCAGGGGGGCAGGCGGAGCCCAAGGAAGACTCGTGCTGCCCGCTGCCACAGGCGGCCTGGAGAGAAGGGTCAGGCCTGCCGGGGAGCCGCGGGCAGGCAGAGACCTTGAATTGGATAAGATATTCAAGTTTCGATTTAGGCTGTGCTAAAATTCATCATACTTGAGGATGAGATTGTTTACATACCTGAAAATAAATGGGCTTTGCCAAAAATATCATCTGAGTTGGGGAAGGTGATCCGGAGTCTAGCTGAAGGCAGTGCTTGGAAAATAGTGAAGCTGATTCCTGGCTGTACTTTCTCAAGCCCAGTCTGTCCAGTAAACCAACTGCAAAAAAACAGAAAATCACTTCGATCAGAAGAGTAAAAATAAAGTATACCAGGACATCCAAGTTGGCAATCAGCTCAAACCCTTCTCAGCTTGGGAAATAATTTACTAACAATAGGATCATACTCATACCTATTATGTATGGACAGTGTGTTCATATTTCTCTGTTCTGCAAACATTATTCATGAAAAAGATAAATTTCTCATCAGCTCCCAGGAAAATTGTTCCTCCTGAAACTATGGATAATTCAATAATTTTTGTGAATGTAAAATGACAAAATCTGAATATTTTGTCCTATTCAAAGAACTTCAGTGACAAATGTCTCTCAGTTGATCATAACCACCCTGGTCGGTTGGTAGAGAAAATGCACTCCAATTTTTACTGGCCAAATCAGGGGTCTGCGAATTATGACCCAACAACCTCTTTTTTGTATGGTCCATGAGCAAAGAATGGTTTTCACATTTTTAATTCACTGAAAGAGTCAAAAGAAGAATAATATTTCATGACACATGAAAATAAGATGAAATTCAAATTTCACTATTCATAAACTTTTATTGAAACACAGCCCAACTCATTCATTTACATACTGTTAATATCTGCTTCCATGCTACAATAATAGGAATGAGTAGTTGTAACAGAGATTGTATTGATGGCAGAGCTTAAAATATTTACTATTTTACCACAATATCATTGACTGCATGCTCTAAAAGTTTAAATGGCATCTAATTGCACATGCTTAGTTACTGCAGAAAAACTGTAAGACCACCAATCTGTGGGCTAAATTATTTCATTGTATTTCCTAAACAATAACAATAAATATTGCTCATGTTTATATGTTTATATTTCCCCCCTTCTTTGGGGTCACCAAATTTTCTTTCGGAAAACAAAAATCTCCTCAATCATTCACCTGGAGTGCCCGTCTCCCATTCCGGGCCTGTCTTAACTCTTACAAAGACTGCAGGACTCAGGTTAGATACCACACCCGGACATTCCCATCACCCCGTCCAAACTGAGTTCCCTTTACGCCTCTGGCAGGACCCTGCGCTGTCATTTGATAGCGCCCCTCAGCAGGGTGCCCCGAGCTGGCTGGGACCTGAGCAGCTCTATAACGCAGGAGTCAGCAAATCCTCTGTAAAGGGCCAATAATAAATACATCAGGCTTTGCAGGCCATACGCTCTCCGCAGCAACTACTCATTTCTGCTACACCAGCAGAAACGCAACTATAGACAACACCTAAATGCATGGGCGTGACTGTATTCCAGTAAAACTTTATTTACACAAAGAGGCAACTGGCCAGGTTTGGCCAGTGATCTCCACTTTGCCAAACCCTGATATCACCCATACCTTTGTTTTAGTTTCACTGGATTTTTCGCCCCCTGGAACTTATCACACAACCTGATATAGAGCAGATTTACATTCGATAAACTTTCTGATCAATCAATGAATAAAGCAAGCAAAAAGGAAAAAGGAGAAGAACACAGGAACACAAGCATGTGTATTCACAATCCTTTCTTAGGAAGAGTGCGAGTCAGGGAGACTCTACACACATGTAAATACCCATATTACAAAACAGCGTATGGTATGGGCCATCTAAACTCAGAAGAGGGAGACGTCATAGGTAAGGTCAGATTTGGGCTAAGTATCAAAGTTTGTTGCTTGTTTGGGGTTTTTGTTTTGTTTTGTTAGTTTTGTTTGGGTGGCAGGGGGAGGTTGGCATTGATCAAATTTGTACAAAGAATCATCACATATGCATAAACCCTCACTAATTTCTTTATTAATTTTATTGGGGTAACATTGGTTAATAACTTTATATGAGTTTCAAGTGTACATTTCTATGACAAATCATCTGTGCATTGCACTGTAGGCTCAACACTGCAAGTCACTGTCACCATGCACTTGACCCCCTTTACCCTCTTCATTCTTTCCCCACCCTCTTCCCCTCTGGAAACACCATTATATTATCTGCACTATTTTTAAAACATGACATAAGTCTCTTTGTAGAACAAGAAATCCTTGAGTGATGCATATAATCATTCTTTAGTTCTAGGATTTGGGTTTCTTAAGAAATGACATATTTTGGCTTGAAGCAATAGAATTCTCAAAGTAGGAATTCTTTTAGGCCAGTGGCTTTCAAATTTTAGGTGCTCAAGAATCATCTAGAAAGATTTTAAGCATGCAGATTCGTGGGCTCCGCCCTAGACGTTCTGAACCTCTAGGGAAGAATTGCATCTTAAAAATTTCTCCCTCATGAAATTCCACTGCAGTTAGTCTGTGGAGAATACTGCATTAGAATTTTGTTACCATGGAAATGGAACTTCTGTATTAATGATAAAAATGTTACGATTGCATTAAAAACATTTTTTAGTAGAGAGTAATTGTGTCAGTATGTTAAGGGCCATTCATTGTTTTCTTGTCATTTTTTTCCAAATGTATATGAGGTTTGTCTGGAAAAAGTCTAGCCATTGTTCATACAAAGAACAGTTTGTGTGACATCGACATAACCTGGCAGCCAAGGAGAGTGGACTGGAATGCACATGCATGAACAATGACTACCTCACTGTACTAGTCAGTAGTGGCAGCAGACGCCATTGAGTGAGCATATGTACTGTATGGCCATCGCATGCAAAATGACTGACCCAGTAGAGCAACAAATCTGCATCAAATTTTGCATTAAGCTTGAACATTCCTCCACGGAAACTATTCAGATAATTTGGAAGGCTTTTGGAGACAATGCAGTGAATGAAGTGCAAACAAAAGTGTGGCACAAACACTTCAAAGATGGTCAAGAATCTGTTGCAAGTGATCCATGTTCTAGAAGGCCTGCAACAAGCAGAACATTCTCTTCTCACAAGAAGAGAATGTTGAACGTGTGTGGGCTGCAGTTAAAAAAGATTGGTGACCAAGAGTGTGAGAACTAGAGGCTGATCTGGGGATTCCAAAGACCACTATATCCGAGATTTTGAATCAGAGTCTTGGCATGAAATGCGTGGTGGCAAAATTTGTTGTGCAGCTTCTGCTACCAGAGAAGAAACATTGTGTTGCAGTTGCTAATGACTTGATTCAAACTGCTACCAAAGTACAAGATTTCCTCAAGAAGGTCATAACTTTGAAGGAGGCTAAGGCATCATTGTCTTCTGTACAATGTGTCTTCTATCTTGTATCTTCTTCATTAAATGTCTCTATTTTTCATACTGCATGGCTGGATACTTTCTGAACAGGTCTTATAGTTTTTCCAAGCATATTCCAGATACTGATCACCTTCTAAGGTTTCAAGTTTTTTTGTCTTCAATTGACAATTAGTACATTAATTTAAAGGAGGATTATGTGTTGCTTAATATCACTTGCTTTCTCTTTTAGATTTCTCCATGCATTAACTATGTCTTTAAAAATTACAAAGCTTATACAGTCACTAACTATCCTATGAAGTAATAGAAAAACTGTGTCACTTTATTTTGAAGCCATTTTATAGTCTTGAAAAATCAAAATGTTTCTTCAATAGGCACAGTATCATGAATTCAGAGAGTATTTGTTTTTAATATTTGGTACCCCAAACTGGTTACAAGATCCAGCAATTATCATAACCTCTGACCATATGCCAGACGCTCATAGGGCGCACAGTACTGAAACACTTAACATTTTCATTCTTCCTCCTGTACAGCAAAATATTCCCACAGAAGAACATTTTCAGCCATCATATTGCCAAGTACTGATCTCTGGACTGAACTATACTATAAGCCTTTGCAAATGCTCATAAACAAAATACTGTCTCCTTTGGTTCTCCCTCCTAAAAGGAACCAAGTCTTCCTTCTTAATGTGAAAAAAATACTATAATGATAAAAGCTAATTAACTGAGCATTTACTATATACCAGACACTACACTAAGCACTTTATCAGCATCAATTTGTTGTCATGACACAGCTGTGATGGAGTTTCCATTATCATCCTCATTTTACAGATGAGAAAACAAGAGATTTAACTGCCCAAGGTCAAATAGCTATTAAGTAACAGAGATCAGATTTGGACTTGTGATCTTCTGGCTCCAAATCCTGTGCTACATGTTTTCCAGAAAAGTAGGAGATCCTGGTGAACTGGAATGAGCGCCAGGCTGAGATCCAAGAGATAAACATTCTTGCCTCAGCTTGACACTAAGTAAGTGGGTAGTTTTGACCATGATGTTTCCCCTCTTCGGGTTTCTATTTCCTCTTCTACAAAGAGTGGTAATTGAACTACTAGAAGAATAATAAAATTGCTTCCAACACCAATACACTGTGATTTAAGAGCAGCCACTTTGCACAAAAAGAGGACTAGAAAGACAATGGGAGCCATCTGGATGTGATAATGATGAATGGCAAGCACTGCTGGCGCAGATAGTCGCAGATTAGCATTCAGTGCCACAGGGCCACACACCACACTGCCAGTCTCCTGCAAATTGCCTGCAGCTGCACTGATCTAGGGGCCTTTTAGAGCGCAGAACCCTTACCAAATTGCTCAAGGTATTTAGTCTTGGGTTTCCCAAGAGCTCGTCTAGCCCCTTAAAATCAGATGTCTTGTGATTTTGCCAACTTTGCTGTTAGAAGTGGAACAAAGTTGGGTGTTTGTTTGCTTGTTTGTTTGTTTGTTTGTTTGAACTCAATTATCACTTCTTTCTGGAGAGAAAGGATGCCTTTGATAATTCTTTCTCAAGTAGCTGATTGTGGAGGACTTTCACATCAGTCAAAAAATGAAAACCTTCTAATGAAATATAATGACAGGTAAGGAGTTGCCGTATTTTCATAACCCACATGTCTGCTTCCACTTTCATAGAGTTGTGCCTCCAATACTCACGCCCCCAATCCTTAATGTTTTCCCCAAGGTTTTTACAGATTTTTGAGGGACTTACATTCTCATTATTTCTATTTAGTCTTATTTAAGATTACTTACTTAAAATCCTACAGAAGTCTCATTTTCACTCATTCGATGGTTATTTTTTTCTGTCCATCCTTTGTTAACCCAAAGTTTCTCCAAGTATGACTCCCAAAGGGAGGGGCTGCGGATGACAGAGGAGGATTCCATCACCGCATAAACAGCAGAGCAAACAGCTCTAAATCTAATATGATACATCCGCACTCATAAAAATGTGAAAGCTATCTGCACCACTGGGAATTTTTCAATGGCCATATTGTGTTTCAAAGTCCTGGCACCTGTCATCACGTTGTTGGACCCTCTCCCTATGTCTCTGGATCCATAATTTTTTGAGACACCTTCTTAAAAACGAAATGCCCATCAGGTTCTTAGGCAGAGAAACCGGGTAGATCTACCACTCTCCCCTCCGAGACCATGCCCAGAACCTTTTTCTTCATACTCTCTCAGAGCTCTGTCGCTGGCCTGCGGATTTACAGAAAATGACTCGCAGCTCCATTTGCTGTTACCCAGTCGTAGTAAAAATATATTGCATAAATATTAGTGGGCTCCATGTGGCGCAGTGTCACAACAGTATATCATTCCAACAAAAAGAAAGTAATTCTGATTCTGACTCTTGAAGTTATTTTTTAAAGTATTTCTTTAAAAAAATATACCTCATCACCTCATAGCCTAAACTTTGTCTCCCACATCTCTCCACTGCAACTTCCATGTTAACTGCCCAAAACTGTCCTCCCTGTTCCTCAGCCTTCATTTTCCGAAAGAAATTTTTTAAAATTATGCAATAGTCCCATCTTCACAGACACTCTTATTTTCTTGTTCCCTTCCAAACTCCCTTTTATACCAAAACTTTTTTTTTTCTGTATTGTCATTTGCAGAACCTTTCAACCTCCCCTGCCCATCCCTGGTTCACTGATTTTTCTAACAGGCAAAGGGAGTATAATAGCAAAGGGAGAGGACGTAATGTGGACAAGAACAAAATTTTCCGGTTCAGGTAGTGAGAAAGAAGAATGTCATGAAGCTTTGCCCCTTTTACAAATAAATTAAAATCCTGAATGAATGGAAATAAGACAACAAATGAATTGTAGCTGAATCGTGCGGTGACAATAGTCATCCTTGGAGTTCTTAGGACTTAAAAGAAATAACATGCCCGAAACAAATTAAAGTTTTTTTGACACAGTAAAAGACATGACTGAAAAGGGGTTTCACTTGAGAACTGTATATGAAAAGTGACAGCTGTGAATTTATTTAAATGCAACAATAACTATTAAAAGGAACCAAAAACAACTGTTTGCTACAAATGCAAAAGCAGCTCATGAAGAGCGTATTTGTAGCTCTAGGCAATATTCAGTCAACAAAACAAAACAGGGCCCAGTACAAAGAAATTCCTTCTGAGCGCCCAACACCAGAACCCATGCGCAAAAGAGCTCCTGAATTCAGTTAAGCTACATTGATTGCAAACAACAGAACAATATCCTAACTTAATCAAAATAGAACATTATTATAAAAATATAAAGGAATGCACAGAGTGAATAGGAAGGTTTAAAGTTGGCCATTTCTCTCCCTTGCTTTAAATCATAATTAAGATCATTCATGTTGCCTCTATATTGTGTTGTCTATACTGTCTATGGCCATTTCTGCCCCTCCAGCAGTTTCTTTCACCTCTCTCTCTCTCTTAAGATCTAAATTCTACTCACACCGACCACCTCATGGTTTCTCTTCTACCATGGTCCTCTAGCCACAGGACCTTTGCACCCTCCCCCTCTTCAAGCAGTTCTCACCTACTCGACCTGCAGGCAAAGTCTCAAGCTTCGCTTCTCAGGTGAGTTTGGGGTTGGGTACATATATTAAAATGAAAAGTAAACAACAAACCAAGATTATTAATTTCATCAGGAAATAAAGATGCTTGTGGAAAAAAAAATAATTATTGTGAACCGCATGACTAAGGCATGAATAACGTTTACAGACATCGGTTCTATTGCTGAACACTGAATTTTCTAACCAAAATTATGATAAAACTGTATTGAATGGAAGGGGGGTCAGGACAGTGATTGATTATATAAGTGAGGGGGAGGGGGAAAGATGAAACGGAGCTAAACCTTTACCTTCCAAAGCAGAAAAGTCACCAAAAAGTGCCTAAAACTGAAAAATCAAGATATAACACTAAAAACAGATACCAAAAGAAACAGGAGAGTGCAAAGTATTTCCGCTGGAGGATTGGGCACAAAAGGGAGCAGCAGGAAACAGGGAGGTGACTTCTGTCTTTAAAATAAACCTTGAGAAATTATTTCATTCCTAAAGCCAGGTATACATGTAACTTTAATTTTTACATGATGGTATTTGTAAAAAGCAGTAAATGGATTAATGGGAAATTAAAATATGATTAAAATGATGAAGACAAGAGGGAGGTTAATGCCTGTTGCAAAAACTTGTGCATCTCCTACAGACGGAACACAGAATTGATGTTCTCTAATAATGTACTTTTTGAAAGGCCTTTAGACAAAAAACCTTTTCTCAAAAATATATAAATCTCTATTATTGCAATTAGAATTTTTTGTGTCTAAAAAAAGTCTTCTCATTTTAAACTGTTTATTGGTGAGCTACCGGTAGAGTTTCCAGGAACGGTAGGTCACCAGGACAGCACTATCTAGAGGAATTCCTTCTCCAAAATGCATCGCCACACTGGTGACATTTTTTTTCAAGATGAAAAATTATGTTTTCATGGCCCCTGAACATTGTAGGCAATTATTTTTTCTACGGAAGATAACAATAAGGCTGGTTTCCATAGCAGAGGATGCGTAAGCTTGATAATTAGCAGAACTGAGTTTCGGGCCTGTCCTGTCCAATACAGTAGTCCTTAACCACATGAGGTACTAGGTGTCTGCATGTATTGAAATATTGAAATATTCTGTCTATGTAAAATACACAAGCGGCTACTAGAAATTTTTAAATCACATCTGTGGTTGGCATTATTTCTGTCGGGCAATGCTGTTTTTGTCTTAGCTCTTGCATTTAGTGGTTGCATGGTAATGATATCACTGCAAGTCACTAAACTTCACTGGACTTCAGTTACTTAAGTGTAACAATGAGGGCATTAGATAGATATCCTCTAATGTCATTAAGGAATTTTAGACCTGAAAATCCAGCAGGTGGTTCCGCAGATGGCTCACCCCACAGTGCTGAACTTTCCTCCCTGCCACCTTCAACCCCACCCAGACATCTTTCCCAAACATTGCTCTCGCCAGTCACTAGCGGCCTGTGTGAAGTGCTCTCTGATTACTCCATTACATCCAAATCCCTGCATGATGAAATCAGTATCGTTTCCTTGTTTCACAGATGAGGAAAGCGGAGAAGGTTGGATGACATGGGAAGACCTCGGAGCCAGGCCTGGGAGGATCCGCATTCCTCTGAATCGAACGCCGGCAGGTGTCACTGGTGTGCTCTGCTCCCTTACGGACGCCAAACTGTTTTCCCTTTGGAAGCTAATAGCTCCGACTTTTGGAGTCAGCACAATCTCCGGTGTTGTTTTCCATCCGTGCATCCTCAGCACATGGAAAGTATAGGTAATGAGCATTCTGCACCATAGCATTCCAAGCTTCTGCGTCACTTGGTTTAAAATGCTATCACACTCTAAGGTGAAATGGCTGGGCTCTTAAGAATAAATATCCCCCAAAATGGACACATGACTACTGTTACTCCAGATGAGTAACTTTGAACAGTTCTTCCAACGCTGTTGTCTTAATTTTTTTTTAAAAAAAAACCCTTTTTATAAATTGTCTTTGGAGGCTACAATATATTCCTCTGAATGTGTGTGGCACCAAAAAAATTTTTTTTCTTTTTCTTTATGTAATGTTTTTGTTGTGCCAGAGAACAAGATACAAGAGGATCTAAGAGCCAACCTGAAGAGACTCCTAGTGGCCTAAAATAAATGGAACAATTTGAGCATCAAAAATAATAGTAATAATAGTATCTGATTGATATATAGCAAATATTTGAACAACCATACTATAGAAACAACGCATTTATCACTCCTGGAATTTGCCATTTCACCAATCCATATCTAAAAATTGTTAAAGGAAATAAATCAAGAATTTAGCTCAATTTTCCCCTGTAAATTCTATTTCAGAAAAGCCAATACTGAGAAAAAAGCCTTTTACTGAACATTTCTAGGTAATAAATGCAGAAAGAATGATATAATTAGAAAAAACATCATTTTGCAACCTCTAATAAGATAATGGATTAGGGTGATAATCATAGATGCTAAGATCATTAGGGTAAAATCTGACGAAGAACTTTCCAAGGAAGAAATCAGGGCAACACCATCTGAAATTGGAACCTTCAAAGTCACGTATTTCCTCATGTGTTGCAACAAAAAAACAAAAAGCATTTGCCCTAAAAAGAAAGGAAAAGACGGAGGAAGAGGAGGGCCTGAATCTAATCAAGCCTCCAGCTCTAACCCCGACTATTTACAGGAAATGTAGAGGCTAGAGAAAAAGTCAAACACCAGGAAAAAACAACCTGCAGACATTCTGCAGAAAAATTAACATGGTATATTCAATAAGTAGATAGCATTCTTTAACAAAATTTACAAATGAGAGGCTATTGTAGAATAAATGAGTTAAGGATATAAAAAGCAAATGTAATGTGCACACCTTATTTGGACCCTGATTCAAACAAACTGACTAAAAAAACACCACTTTTGAAATAATCAAAAGAAACCTTGAATATGGATGAAGTATTAGATAATAAGAAATTGTTCAATTTTTAGGTAAGATAATGCATTGTGATTGCACTAAAAAGGTGACCTTATATGTGAGAGATGCATAATAAACTAGTAACTCAAAACAGATAACATAGTACTTGGGGTTTGCTTTAAAGGATGAACAATACCAGCAAAAACAACACCACAGCCACCAGTAAACAGCAGAAGTAATAGGGAAGGGAAATAAAATAAGGCTTGCAAAATGTTTATACTATGGAAACTGGGTGATTGGTACATGAGGACCCATTATATTTTTCTCTCTACTTCTGAATATGTTTGAAAGTTGCTATAATAAACATATTTTAAGCTCCAAATAACTTATAAACAAGTCTCATGAATGAAGTATTGATTAAAATGTCTTATTCCATTTTTGTTGAGTGCAATTCCTCTCTACCACAATAAGAGGTTTTCTGTGTTTTTCTAAAACCAATTCCAAAAGAGGAGAACTGGGTTTTAATTACCATTCTGGGGATCTTGGGCAACTAGGCCTCCAAATATCTTGCTTTCCTTATTAGCAACTTAGAAATGACTTGATCACCAAGGTCTTTTCTAGCAATATTCTAGAACCGTTTGGCTCTACAATAGAATAATTGGATAAGGAAATGGCTTTTTAATACAATAATAATTATTTAATTATATAAGTATTCATTCTGTAAAATAATTTAAAAGACAGCTTCATTGCCTACAACGACTATATTTAATATTTGACCACAGTGATTATACCAGGTCAGGTAATATTTAAATAAATCAATTTTATGAACAATAAGCGATTTCCTTTGTACTTTGCCAATAAGAGGAAATCCTAACCCCTGTAAATTCTTACCTGCTAATAATAATCCAGTCTTGATTGTCTACATGGCTCAGAACACCCAATAATAGCTTAATTTACTACAGTGAATTGACTGGCTGCCACATCACATGGCCAAGATACTTCAAAAAGTTATCCGATACTGTGTAGACTAAAAGAAAAAAAAAATGGAGGTTTTCTATTCTTTAAACAAGCGTGCTGATGACCTGAAGTTGACCTTGGGCATCAAATACTGCCACGTGAACTGGCCTTAATATCCACTCCTTCCATTCACACAGAGGTGAAGTGAGGCCAGCGGGAGAATCCAGTTGGGGGTGCGGGTGTGTTTAGCGTTTTGTTTTTATTTCTGTTTTTGCTTTTTCATTCTCAGTCCATTACTTTTTTCACAACCTCATTCTATATTCTTCCTGTACACTTTCAGTTCCTAGAAACTTTTCTAATTTAGGATCAAACAAATAAGTCATTAAAAGTAATACTTCTATACCTTTCTTTTGATATTTTTCACTTAACTGAATTGCTAAATTGCCACTGGCATGATTTGATTCTTAAACTATTTTTTATAAGGCAGATTTTTCATATCCAACATCACTCCTCTTACTTAAGCTGATTTTAAAACTCCAAGTTGCTGCTTTTCAACAAGGGAAGAACTATAACTTGCAATCAGTAAAATAATTAAATATTTGTATTGGAACATGGTAGATATAATTAACTACGCTAATTAGGTTTAAATCTGAAATATCTGAATGATGGCTAATTACCTTAAAAATAAAATTGCAGTTATTTATCTTTATTACTTAATATGATTTTTTTCTTAATTGCAAATAATAAACCAACCTGTCAATAATTTACATCTTAAAATGTGTCAGATCTCGAAGAGAGTAGAATTTGATGCTGCAGTTTTTAAGTTTTTGGAAATATCTCTGGTTTCTTGCCCTGCCTTAGGAAAACAGAAATCACAGTCGGATTTAGAATTTTGAGTTTATGCAATCACCTTTTGTTTCATTTTTCTAAGTCCTTCCATGTAAAATTTTCTATCGGCTTGCAAAATGAGAGGTCTGATTGATTTGAAATAACATATGCCTTTTGAGTTCCTTCATGAATTTCATATCAGGCTATCAAGTCCCTACTAGATAATTTTGTATTGAGATGTTTGAAATTCCCTTGAAATAAACTTCCAAATACAAGTTAGTATTGTTATCAAAAGTCCTGTGGGACACAACTTGAAATATTTTGTAACTTAAGTGCTAAACCAGAAAAGTATGTATCTCAGTTTCTGTTAGAGGACCACATGGCACACCCTCAAGCAGTGGCATGCCATCCTAGCCCACGGGAATTATGCCTCTCCGGCTATCCTGCCTGGCTGTGTGCAGTGGCCCTTACCTCTGGCAATTTCCACTTAATTCCATAAAAATGCTCCTCCAAGAGTAAACACTCAATAACTATTTATTAATTAACTAGTAGTTTCCATAGCAGCAGATTCAGGGGAATATTGTTGGGATATTAAAACACTCAGATCCCCAAACGACCTCATGATCAAGCAGTGCCTGATGAAACAGGTAAAACTCCCCTAATCTGTGCTACATCCACACAGCGCAAAGCAAATCGCTGGCAATCTGTGCGGTCACTCAACAGGGAGAGCTAACAAGCCAGACTTGCAGTTCGGACCAACGGCTGCAATGGTAGACACTTACCCAACACATGCAATGGCTAACAAATTCTGTTTCACTCTAAGAGGAAGACCTACTCATCACTTCAGTGCCCAATACAACATAACGATTTCTAGCTATGAGTGCCTTTCTGACCCTCCGTGTTTTCATCTATTAAACAGAGACTAACACCCGCCCCCAGAGTCATTATTGTGGGGTTAAATGAGATAGCATATGTATATTAGTGCATGGCAATTATTCAAAGTAATTACATGTAGCCCAACATTTCCCAAATGGCTAGGGTTGTTATTTTAGGTGTTTTCTTAACTATTACTACACACATCACACCATGCGACAGTTTGAGGTAGAGGCAATCCTACTGAACAATTATTATTAGGTAGTTTACACATAACTCACCAGGTACTGACCAGCACAGGATCACAAGAGGCAACCAGTTCAGACTGGCGCGGCTGACATTCACCCTCCTACTCGCCTATTCTAAAACCGCCAGCTTGTCTGACCCCTCCCCAACCTCACCCATCCTTTGGTGCTCACCTCCGAGGCTCCCCAGAACCTCCCTTCCTGCACTTCCCCTCAGCTGCCACCTTCCCTAAGGACCATCGTAGCTGATTCTCTCCTGGCCACTGTCTTCACTGCCCTTCACGTTTGAGTTTGATTCCTCATATATTCATCTCTGAGTCAGGTACTCTTACCATAAGCATCTTTACCACAGATGTCTTTACTGTAAACACTTTTGACACATACATTTTTGCCACATGACTAATGGGCCATAAGGCCATTTTGCAGTAGAACAGATGAAATAACTGGTTGACAGTTTGGTTTGTTTGGTTAGTTGGTTTCATCTGATGAATCAACTGTGTGATGAGTCAACCACCTTCAGCTGACTCTATTTAAGCTGTCAATTTGGTTTCAGTTCTCCATTTATGAAGTTCCAGCAACTACTCCCATTTTTATATCAAATGTAAATCTTGTCCCTCGTTAATGGTCTGCACAGTGATAAGAAGACATGGCGGTGGTCTAAAAATAGTTAGGATTTCTTCGAGATGACAATGATCTGCTCCAAGACCTAGTTTCTTATTTTGAAATACACAACACTGGGGAGTGAAAGAGAGGCCGAGGGTACTCTTTGAGGGCACAGAGTTGAATCCATGTTTTCCACAGAGAAAGGAAAAGTGTTCAGGCACAACCCATGAAATAAAATCAGTTATTTACACAGTATTGTCATGAGTTTACACGCATTTTAAATAGTTTTTTTTAATTTTGTTATTCTTTTTTTTGTGTGTTTAACTAAGTCCTTTTTAATGTCCCTCTTTTATTTGTCATGGTTTTATCTTTTCAGGGCCATGTTGCCTCACAGCCAATTAGTGGCAAAAATGTTTGCAGCAAAATGCTTGCAGCAAAGATGTCTACAACAAAGTAGGTGCTTACAGTGAAAGTAGGTGCTTACAGTGAAAGTACCTAGAACCATTTACCTCAGTTAAAACAAAAGAGCCTTTGAAAAAAAGAAAAGTTAGCTCAGTAATATGTGTATATAGAGGTGATAGGATAGGGGGAAAAACATGAAGAAGGATATACAGATAACTGAAGTTCGAGGAACACTGAACTACTCATTCTTCAAGACAGCTGATTCACCAGTAGCTAAAGTTTGTTTACACAGTAACTCAGCCTCGTCCAAAATTAGGTAACAGGGCTTTATTTACTGAACTAACCCAAGTGTACCTCTTCAGAAAAGAAACTGAAATGCAGTGATGTTACACAAATTGCTCAAAGTCACACAGTTGACTAGAGCCAGAGCCTAAGCTACCCTTAGACTTTTTTACAAGTTTACCCAAGTGGAGACATGTTCAGATGAGCTCTGGTTATTCACCACAAACACAGCCTGCTATCCACAGAGGCCCAATTTCCCCACTCAGTTGGATGGACTTAATCATCCCTTTGTTTAAAGACTTCCTGGACTCTTCTATTCCCCCATTTGAATCACAGTCTCAAATTATGGAATCAATGTTTGTTAAGATTTGGGGAAAGAGACGTAGCTAAAAAATGGGATCACACAGTAAGCCCTATGAGTATCTTTTGAGGGAAGACCTAAACACAGACAGACACATTCTAGACTCAGAGGAGGACTTTGGTGATTGATTTAAGTTAAAAATGAAAACTTTATTTCTTTTTCTGTTGGAGATGAAGGACTGAAATGAGAAAAAAAAGTCATACTGGGGAATCTTTGAAAGTGTTGAGTGACAGCATTGAGGTTTTTACAGGGACCTCCCAATGTTGCAATCACTTCACTTCTAGAACTGTGATGTGGATTCTCTCTCTCAGAAAGAAAGGGAAGGTAATAAAGACCTACCGCCTAATTCTGGACCAAGGTTGAGTCACTGTGTAAACAAACTTCAACTACCAGTGAATTGATTGACTTGAAGAATGAATAGAGTGAGTCTTCCAGGTTCAGTTCCGTAAAATAGCACCACATGACATTGTACACACAAGTCAATGGCTCCAAGGTTAGCTGGCTCTCTTCTGGTTCAAAATTGGAATTTGTTCAACAAGCCTTCAAAGATAAGCAACTGACAGAGAAGGAGGGCTGTTACAGTACCATGAAGGTGCAGGACACCAGGAACTTGGAGACCTGGGTGTTTTTCATGGCCAAAGAATAACAAAATTCCAAAGTCCTTGGGAAAAAGAAAATTTACCAATACATTCACAAGATACAAAGGACTGACTGCACGGCCTTTTCTTCCCTCTTTTGCAACAAAACTGTTCTCAGGAAAAAGCTGGACCCTAGTGTTCCACTGTTCCCTCTTCCGCTTATTAATTATTAGTCTGAGGCATGTCATTGAAGCTTTATGAATCTCAGCCCTCTCACCACCTCTAAAATAAGACGGTGTGATGTTAGCTACTGTTTCTACAAGAACTAAATGACATAATACACCTAAAGCATTTAGCAATATGTCTGGCAAAGAGAGTAACAGCCCAAATAATTGACAGCTATTATTTTTATTATGATCTATGGCAATGATGATAGAGCTCAAGCCAGTTTACATGAGGTGAGGGACAAAGGAAAAGGTAAAAAATTAAAAAGAAAAAGATAATATTTTCCTTTCTTTAAGATTTTGCTAAAGAATGATTCCAGGTTTACAATAGTAGGAATCCAAGCACCAGTGTATTTTCTTTATTTTCTTATAAAATCCAACCAGTCCTTGAAAGAGTGAACCCTGTGTTGACCTAAGTAGACTAGGATTGCCAGATTTAGCAAATAAAAATACTGCACACCCAGTTAAATTTGAATTTCAGGTAAGTAATGAATATTTTTAGTAAGAGTATCCCATGAAATGTTCAATACATGTCTTCGCTTAAAATGTATTTGTTGTAGCTGAAATTTACATTTAACTGGGCATCTTGCATTTTATCTGGGAACCCTAATGAACACCTGGGCTCCAGAGATCAGAAGAATCTAGACGTGTAGCAAAAGCAATCTTTAAAGGCTATGAGTAGAGGCCTGGGGGCTGATGAGGGTGTTTAAAGGAAATGGAAGTAAGATATTTACCTTCACTGGCTTGAATGGGTTTCTTTTTCTTGCAGCGAAAAAGGTTTCAATACCAAAACACTATCTTGTCTGTTTTAGTTTTCCTATCTAAAAGGTGGGGAAATAATACTCAGAGACTCTTGTAAAAACAAAATAAAAACTGAATGTGAAAGTGCTTTGTAAATTCAGGTTTGGGGACTTCCAGGTAAAAATGCTAGATTGAACCCATGGTCCCTTCAGAAACCCTACTAAAGTAAGAGAAAGGGTTTTTTGTTGTTATTGTTGTTGTTGTTTTTGTTTTTTCATGCATGAAGCTAAAAGGAGAGAGAGAAGACAGAGCAAAAGCAACTCCTTCAAGGTGCCAGACAGGCGAGTAAATCTGTCTGGAACCTTCTAGACCAGATGAGCTAAAAATCAAGTAACCTCAGTTAACAACCTGTGGAGAGTAATCTCCCAGTTAAGATCTATTCAAGTCCTTGACCAACGAAATGATGAGATGTAATAAAATATTGGGTGTTTTAAGCCATTAATTTGGGGTAATTTATTACACAGGACTGGAACACAGAAGGCAGAATGGGATTGGTGTCATCAAGACATAGGGTGTCATCAAGACATAGGGTGCCATGGGGTCCAGGTGGAGATCCATTTCTAACTAAGAAGATCGGAGAAGCGTTCACAAGGAACTCTGAAGCTGCTCTTAAAGGACCGATAGGAAACAAGAAGCATTTCAGATAGTGTATAGCGTAAGCCTGAAGACCTTATCTCTCAGAGGGCTGTTGAGAGCCCTAGACGCTGGTCCTTAAGTTCCCCTGAAATTAGAGGAAGACACAAAGGTGAACTTAGCGGTAAAACCCCAGGCAGTAATGGGAAGGACGAGTAACTCCATTAAAAAATAGGACCTTCAATTCTGAAAATAAGATTGTGAGAAGTGCATTATTTCCCAATACCTTTGAGAAAAAATTGCTGCCTGCAGAAAGTTTTCCTTGCCAGTGAAAACAGAGAACCTAAACTTTTAATGTAAGTATTATTGCTTTTTCTTTTTATGAACTGTATTAGAAAAAGGCTGCATCTGTTGCAACTGACAGAATGCCAATTGAAACCAGCTTAAGCAACGGGACAATTTTATTGACTCAAAAAAACTTAAAACTTCAGAAATGAATCTGACCTTCTCCAAACATTCAAATGATAATTTCATTCTCTCTCTCTTTCCCTGCGTGTTGTCTCATTCTTTTCTATCATACCAAGGCTTCTAATAAAATGTCGAACAGCCTGTAACTTCAGATAAGACTAAATCTTCCCAGTTCAGTAAACCCAGAGGAAAGTGAGAGCTTCTTTTTTCCAACCCCTCCTTACTAGTTTTTTGAATCCCTGGGAAGGTCCACGGCTGACTCACTTGTTCACAAGCCTACCCTTTGTTCAGTCATTGTTCACCATTTGACAGGACAACGTGATTGGCCAGCGCTCAAAGAAGTGGCATCCCCAACAGAACCCCCTGAAATGAAGAAATAACTTCTTGCAAAAGAGGGGGTAACAGTACTGTAAATCAGAAGCAGGGCCAAAGTGTTGCTGGGCTGATAAGAAAACAGATGCACAGCAAACTGATATGATGACTGACTTTGCAGAATTACAGTTTGAAAAACAAGCCCTCATACTATCAACCGTGACATGACTCTTCACTCCTAACGCATTCTTTCCTAAGGCATTCTTTCTTTATCCCATCTCCGTCTAGGCTGATGGACTCTGGATTTAAGAAATCACAGTCCTTGCAGATTGAAACAATGCGTACATCACAAAGAAGGTCAATGAATAGACCAAGAGGTATAACTCTCCTTTTCTGAATTCCTGACATGTGCAGCAAAGGCAAAGCACTGCAGCACGGATGCGGACCTCTTGAGAATGCAAGATAAAAATATAAATAACACAAATAATGTGAAGAATGGATAAATTTTCCACTCCTGCACAGGTTTTATGCGCGAACTTCTCATTCCCTCTCCAAAACTGCAGCGCAGATTCCGCAAGCACGAGGGGTTACATAAGTAGGGCCATGTGCTCTTCCTACAAACTGAAACCAGCTGTCCATCCAGTTCTATTTCCAGGTAGGAAAAAGGGTTACTGCACAGCTTCGACACAATGCTGGAGAGATACCAAGCAATTCGGACTCTCTCATTTCAAACCGGGAAGAGGAAAATACGTTCAGAAAGCTTGTTCAGCTAGACTCTCTTAATGATGAAAATGGCATTTTGATCATATGATTATGGCTTCATAGTTATATAGTCAGTGTTTCTATCAGGACCTACACAGTATATTTGAGTGTAATGGGTTTAATTGTGTCCTCCAAAATTTCCTATGTTGAAGTCCTAACCCTCTGCCCCCCCATACCTCAGAATGTAATCTTATTTGGAGGAAAGGTCTTTACAGAAGGAATCCATTTCAAATGAGGTCATCAGCATAAGCCCTAATGTAACACGACTGGCATTTTTATAAAGAGGGTAAATTTGGAGGCAGACACACACAGGGATTATGCTATGTGACAATGACGGCCATGATCAGGGCGATGTTTCTACAAGTTAAGGAGCACCAAAGGCGGCTGGAAAACCACCAGACGCTGGGCCAGGGGCACGGGACAAGTTCGCCCTCACAAACGGAGAAGCCGCCAACGGCACCAACAGCTTGATCTTGGGCTCCTGGCCTCCAGAACTGTGAGGGAATGATTGTTTGAACCACACAGTCTGGTGCCTGGGAGCTCAAGCCTAGGGGAATGGAAGGTCTTTGGCAGGCCATGCGTAGGATCATCCAAGGAGATCCTGAAAAACAGAAGAGGCCTCTAAAACAAAAAGGCACTAAAATCAAGTTGCCTTATTATAGATGTTAAATACAGGCACATCTTGTGAATGGGGTGGTATTAGACTCTGTCCCAAAATGAATAACCTTCAAACTGAAATCCACAAAAAGAAAAATCACGTGAGTTACAGCTTGCGTAGTCTATCTTTATACAGAATTAGGGGAGAAATCTATTTAAAACAAGCATTTAGAAAAGCATCATTTCCCTGGCGTGATTATCATGTGCTTCATGTTGGCAGGAAGATTTCATTTCCAGTGATATTTTCCAAATTTAAAAAAAAAAAACCCTGCCATTTTCTTTGTAATCCATAATTTTGTATTTTTAATTTTGATAACTCAAGTGTCTCTAAGCAGAAATAAGATGCATATTCATGAGCCCTGATTTGCTCTAGTGATTATTTCAGAGGCTGTCTATCTGTGAAGACGCCAAGAACCTGCGCCTTGTTCTCGGGCAATTATATCAGATTGGCTCAGATCTGAGGGAGCTGGGAGACCCCAGCCTTTCATTTTCTCTTTGAAGGGTTCTGTTGCTCTATTTGAGGTCAACTTTCCTTGCTCCCAAATGCGGCTGATAATTAGTCGCCTCGACACTGGCAGGAGGGATAAAAGTCTACTTAATATGTTAACTAGAGAATTGTTAACTTTTCATCAATCAGCCTTTGGTCATAGAGAGCAAAGGGGAAAAAACCGAAGGGGAAAAAAAGGCATATTAAAATGAGCTGAACAAAAAATCAGGGAAGGAAAATATATATATATCAACAATGTTTTGTGCACATGAAAAATATAGATGCAGAAATAAAAAAATTAAAACATAGATGACCGAAGGAAAAAATATATACTGGTAACTAGAAAAACATCTAGAAATCATCTTTGTGTCTAAAACTTGGCTTCTTTTAGTGGAAATAGCCCAGGTGTGGGGTGCTAAAAAAAACTGGAGTTTGAATGTCAGCTCTGCTACTTACTAGCTCTCTGCCGAAGAGCAAAGTTCCTTAACCTTTAGGCTTGGCTTCCTTTGTAAGGACCGATGCCCTCCTCTGTGAAAGGATAATTCCACTTCCCTAACAGTTTGCCGGAAGACTTAAATGAGATGTAATGAAAACATGTACACAGTTCGAAGTCTGGCACGAAGTAAATACGCAACAAATGCTAGTGCCTCGCCCTTCCTGGTTGCTCTTTGTGCCCCTTCTGGCTAAATATCTATTCCGTTTTTTAAGGCCTCGCAGCACCTGTTAGCCACCATTCCAGACTAGAACAAGCAACCCTTCTAGGGAGTCTTCCTAAAAGGTAACTCTCTATAGGTCATCTATCCATTTGTATGCAATTGTGTTTTCCCCAGGTAAAGTTAAAAAAGCACAAACTAGGTTCAAAATGTGGCTCATCATTTAGTATATATACGACCAGGGGTTTTCTAACCTTCAGTTTCCTCATCTGTAAAATGGGGGTAAAATAATACCTACATTGTAGAGGACTTTTTGGACTTAAAAAAAGATAAATTGTATGAAGGGGCCTACCATTGTAGCTGGACGAAGTAGGAGATTAACAAATAACATCTATGGTTGTTAAGTCCATCCTACTCTCCCTACTTACCCCAGAAAGTGCCAGCGAGAAGAAACAGTATATGTAGGAATTGTGTCCTTCCTTTCTGCAATTCCGTGGCAATAGTTATGTGGCCACATCTTTCAGTTCCAGAAACATCTAGATTCCACCCCAAACCTCTATTTTTCAGATGTTATGGTTGAAGCCCAGAAAATTAAAGTTGCCTTCTGAAGGTCACATAACAGAGGAAATCAGAGGTTAAAAAGCCACGAGATCAAAATAATTACATGTTTTGGGCAAGTGTTCAGCTTCCTGGAATAAGTCAAATCTCCATCTTTAAAAATCTGACCCAACTAACAATTTTTTCTGCCTATCAGTCAGTCTGTCTGTTTTTATGTGTATAGGAAGTTTAATTTGAGATATATTTTACAAGCATACACAAAGCTACAGTATACTATTCATTGATTTAGAGAATGAATTTCTACCAGAGAAATAATCTTTTTCTATACAATTCTGAGAGCAAGGACTATGCCTTAATCTTTGGATCCCTAAAAGCACTTAGTAAAATGCCTCCCAATCAGTATTTATTGAATAAATCATGGAGAATTATCTCATTTGGGGAGGGGGCTCCCCTACTTTTCCTAGGCTCCTTCTTTACTGTGCCATTCTCAGAGGAAAGAGTAGCTCTTCCCCCTCTGCGCCTTTGCACCTGCTTGTCCTCTGCCTGAGATGCTCTTCCTCATCTCACCAATTAGCTGGCTCATTCTCCACCTTCAGTTCCTGACTTAAGAGCCACTTCCTCCCAGGGGACTTCCCCAGCCATCCTTTGTAAACTCCAGTTACTATCTTACATCCCTGGCAGCTTCTTTATGTCTATCACAAAAAATAAAAATAAAACAAAAAAAGTGTGCCCATCACAATCAGAATGACCAGATGGCAAGTCTTACATAAAGCAATGAGAACACATTGCTTCTCTGACTTGTTCTCTGCTATATGCCTGAGGCCTAGCATTGTTCCTGGCAGCTAGAAGAGGCTCAACAAATACTCGCTGGAAAAATGAGCAAAAGAATGCAAAACAGGGACCCAGGATGACTTCCTGATCTCGTATTAGGATTACAGGAACAGACTCCTATTTGTCTCCCGTTAGTTAGAAAATGTGGACTCAGTGCACTTTGTTCGCTTTCTTTGTTATTTTAAAAATCAACTGAATTTATTCCAGGGTGCAAGATTAGCACATTGGTGGATTCTGAAGACCTCACGCCCGAATCTGAGGCTTCAGCTTGATCCCAAGTGACTATTGAGGCCCCCAAAATCAAGATTGGTAATTGCATTGCAGAGTTTTGTGCTTCTTTTAAAAATTGAGTCCCACCTGTCATTCAAGAAATGAGCACTTACGCATCAATGTTTTCCTGTTTGGTTGTAGAGAAAGAGCAGGTCGACTCCCAGTATAATGATTAAAACGGCACCCCCCTCCCCACACCCCAAATCTTTCTACATAAGTGAATCAGAGCTGGCAGGTCATTACAGCAGAACAGTACCCAGCTGACAATATTGACTGAAAAGCAACTACCTTGCTTATTTTCTGTTGACTTAATGATGCAACAGGCACAAATAGAGCTTGCTGTCTTAGCCTTTAGTCATTAATCCTGTCATAGTGCTTAACCACTACCAAATTGGTCTTGTACAGAGAGATAGTAAGCTAAAAATGAGAGTCAGGCCAGGACATTCTGAGACCATCACAAGACCATATCACTCTTGTATTTAGTTTTCTCCTTCACATCGTATTGATGAATCGTAGGAAAATACACCCCAAATGCCTCATTAAAAATGATTTTTGGACCCTGGCTGGTATGGCTCAGTGGATTGAGCACCAGCCTGCAAACCAAAGGATCATCGGTTCGATTCCCAGTCAGGACACCTGCCTGGGTTGCGGGCCAGGTCCCCAGCTGGGGGCATGAGAGAGGCACCCACACATTGATGTTTCTCTTCCTCTCTTTCTCCCTCCCTTTCTGTCTCTCTAAAAATGAATAAGTAAAATATTTTAAAATAATAATAATTTTTGCTATATAAACATTCTTCAGAGTTTTATAAATGTGTTTGGTTAAATTATTTGGCTCTACATAGAACCTTTATATCAGCAATCATCACAAATAAGAATTCTTAGGAGGTGAGAATATTAATCTTTAAAATGTTCTCAAATTGAATGAAATTTTATGACTAATACATTTAAGAATTATTAACTAAGAATTGTGTTTTGTAATATTTCATTTAAAATTTATTCCATTATGAACTAACAAGGAAAATGGGGACAGATTCATAGATGGAGAGCAGTATGACGGCTTGGGCAGGGGCAGTTGGGGGATGGAGGGATTGAGCAAAAAGGAAAAAGGACTCATGGACATGGACAACGGTGTGGTGATTGCTGAGGGGAGAGGGGTATAAGGGGACTAAATGGTAATAGAAAAAAAATGAAATAAGGATTAAATCCAAAATATATAATAAAAAATTTTAAACATTATTCCATTATGATTTTTAGCTTTTTCTTACATTTTGATTCAATCAAAAGAATTTTTGTTTAGATCTCAAAGAGAGCCCTTTAGAAAGCCCACAGACCCTAATCTCTTAGTGGATAAAATCATCCCTGTATGTGCTTAAAATCCATGCAAAAGTCAGATTTAGAACTGATCACTTTCCATAGATAATCAGTCCTCTACAGTAAAACCACTGGTGGATTATCCTCAACCTGTGCACAAAAATAAAACGAATAAATAACATTTGATCTATGGGGCAGAGAAATAAACAGGCTCCTGGTTCCCTTCAGAGACTAACGGAAACATGTCTGACAGACCTCAACATGGTGTCCACCAAACCATAGGGACTCACAATATTTCTACTCCTGTGAGTTTACATTACATAGAGTGGACAGAACTATCTCTAGTTCTGCCTAAACCAAATACCCACGCTTCTCTTGGAGGTGGACTTAACTACATTAAAATACCTTACCCTGAATGGATGTTTCCTTTGTGTCCAACTATTTAGAAACTTCCTGTATCCTAGACATTTTTGCAAAAGTTGTTACAACCGGTTTCAAAGAAATAGCTCACATACTATACATTCTCATATAAACATTGAAAGGGCTTTTAATCCCTGATATTTCTTGAGAATGTGTATGCTGGGTGCAAATGAGAAGAAATATCCCAGGGCATTATATATCCATGTTCCCATTTCCTCACAGTTCAGTATTAGCATTTGTTGTAATTTGAAATGTTTTTAAATTACATTGGTGATTAGGTAATTTTCCTCTTCAGCTATCCAATTTTTCTGAAGCTCATCCCTTGAATTGAATGCATTAATATTAAAGTTTGCAAAACAGCAACCCTAGAAAAAATGTATGCTCTGACTTTCCCCCTCAGAAGTGACAACAGCAGTGGCTGCAGCCATCTAACACCCAATCAGCTTAATAGCAATGATGACAATTAATCTTTATCGAGCACCTGCAATATGCCAACACTTCTGAGCACCGCACATACATCACTTCATTAATCTCTGCAGCCACACAATGAGAGATACGCTCTCCATTCTGCAGATGAGGGAACTGAGGCTCGGAAGGCGTACATAAACTACGAAAGCCTCACAGCTGGCAAACAGTGGAATTTAGGACTCACAGCCAAGCAGTCTGACCCAAGAGGTTCACACTCTGAACTTCTACCAGGAGGGCCCAGCATTCAGCCAGCGGGCCACATGCATCCCAGGATGGCTATGAATGCAGCTCAGCACAAAATCGTACATTTACTTAAAACATCATGAGGTTTTTTGTGATTGTATGTCACAATATATTTAATATGTGGCCCAGGACAACTCTTCTTCTTCAGTGTGGCCCAGAGATACCAAAAGGCTGGACACCCCTGCAGCCAATTCTTTTAAGTGGGTAGTTTAATTCAATTGATGATTAAACAGGTACAAACAAATTCTACACAACAATGGAATTTTTTTTACTAGGTCAACAATCCTGACATTGTGATGATTAAAACACTACAGCCTGGACTCCCAACAGCTAAACTGATTATTTTTTATTGTTAATTATTCATTATGATTTAATTGCTAGTGAATACTGAAAACTTTTCTAAATATGGGAAGGGGGCATCCAGGTATCCTCATATTCATTACATCACTTAAAAGATGTACTCTCAAAACTCTACAGCTTTTTTAAAAAAGATTTTATTTATTTTATTTTTAGACAAAGGGGAAGCGAGGGAGAAAGCGAGAGAGAGAAACATCAATGTGTGGTTGCCTCTTGTGTGCCCCCTACTGGGAACCAGACCTGAAACCCAGGCAGGTGCCCTGACTGGGAATCGAACCAGCGACCCTTTGGTTTGCAGGCCAGCACTCCATCCACTGAGCCATACCAGCCAGGGCTGCAGTTTTAAATCTTCAAAGTAAATATTGATTGCCTGGTTTTTTTCTTCTCTAACTTTTGAAAAAGATGTGGAAAGAGAATAAAAGAGTGAGCTACACTGAGAACATGATCAAGGCCGGGGAGGATCAAGAAGGAAAGAAAAAACCTCCCCTCTTCTGCGCTCCTTGGCTTTACATTTATTCTGGTGTCTGTTTGAATACCTTCACCTGCCTGGGGTGATTTGTCAGGGAAATTGGTGGTCCCAGAACTGGGAACTGGGAATATCCTTTCCCATTTGCAAAACTCTGCATTGTCTTCTTGAAGCCTTCCATTTTGGTCCTCATTAAACATGAGCAAGAGAATGTTAAAAAAGTGTTCACTGGATCCTTCAGAGCTCCTCATCGACCTTGTCTGTAGCTGGGTCCAGCTGCTGTGACAAATACCACAGACGGGTGCCTTAGCAACAGCTGAATTTATTTCTCAGAGTTCTAGAGGCGGGATGTCCAAGATCAAGGTGCCAGGATGGGCAGGTTCTGGTGAAGGTCCTCTTCCAGGTCACGGGCCCCTGGCTTCCCACTGTGTCATCACCAGTAGGAAGGGGTACGCTCACTCTCTGAGCCTCTTTTATAAGGGTGTAAATCTCATTCATATGACCTAATCCCACCCACCTCCTAACACTATCACACTGGTTGTTACGACTTCAACATACGAGTTTGGGGGCCACACAGGTATTCAGACAACAGTACTTTCCCTGATGGATAGAATCGGTTTTTTCCTCATTCATTCTCTCTCTCCCTCTCTCTCTCTCTCTCTCTCTCTCTCTCACACACACACACACACACACACACACACAACACACACCACCACCACCAAAATACCCTTTATTTACTTCACAGCTGTATGCACATCTCATCTACCTAAGGGCTTTTTATGTTTCTAAAATGTATTCATTTCAATATGCTCCTATCAAAGGTTTATTGAGAACCTGTTCAACCCCAGACACTATGAACGACAACAAGTATACAAAATGAATAATCTATAGTCCTTATTGGATTCTAAAGGATATTTAGTTAAGAAGACAAATATTGCCATGGCTGGTGTGGCTCAGTGGATTGAGCACCGGCCTGCAAACCAAAGGGTCGCCGGTTCAATTCCCAGTAAGGGCACATGCCTGGGTTGCAGGCCTGGTTCCCAGTAGGGAGTGCTCGAGTGTCAACTACACACTGATGTTTCTCTCCCTCTCTTTCTCCCTTCCTTCTCCTTCGTCAAAAAATAAACAATCTTTAAACAAACCAAAAAAAAAAAAAAGGGACAAACATTAAAATAAAAAGAGAGAGTTAAATTTTTTTGAGCACTTATATGCCAAGCAGAGTGATTTCCATTTATTCTCTCAGTCACTACAAGAGCCTCATGAATAGGGTTCTTCTTTTTTTTTTTCATTTGTCAACTGAGGTACCAGCAGCTTAGATAAAGCAAATAATTTATACAGAACTACTGCTATTATTACTAGTAGAAATATATATAAATATAAAGCATTTACTGTGACCAAGAATTGTTCTAAGCATCTTACCTAGATTGGCTTATTCACTCTTACTACCTTCCTTTTACCAGTAAGGAAATTGTAGCACAGAAATGTTAAATAAATTCTCCAAAGTGACCCAATAAGAAGGGGGTAGAGCTGGAAAGCAAACCCTGGCATTGTGAGATCAGCTCTTCTTAAGTTACTCAGACACAGTCTGACCGCCCCAAAACCCATGCTCACAACCACTAGGAAACTGAAAAAAATCCAGTGTCCCCAATTAGGCAAATGTGTCAGTCTTCCAGGTCAGAATACTAATGAAAGAAGCACACCTAAAGACTACGGTTTATTTCGGCAGATCAAACTTCTTTTAGAATACTTTCTGATCTCAGTCTACAGACTGTACTCAGAAGGCATAAAATTCAGCAGAGAAACAAGGTTCCATTACAGTGCTGTGAGATGACTCAGTTTCCCTTTCGTAACAAAGAGGCAAGTAACTAATAGTCACTTACTACATAATAACACTTTCCAACTTTGAGTGATGTGTTCCCTAAGCTCCATGAGAGTAGAAAATAGGTCCATTTTTACTCACCATTTTGTTAGGAAATTGAGTGTACTGACTGGTATATAGTAGTCACTCAATAAATTCTTATTGGCTATATGTTGAGAAAATCTCTCTGAACAACCACTTACAAGTGTTGCCAGGGCTGGGACTAGGATCAGGTCAATGCAGCATCCATCCTGAGTCCAAAACTCAGCACGCATCAAAAAACTCCTTTTGCCTCAGGCTCAACTATGGTTCAGGATGGCATTGCTATGAATTCCATCTTTATGTAAAATTTTGCTATTTTGTTTATATGGATTATTTTGCACTTATTTTTTTTCTGCATCCTGACTACACATATTCTGATTACAGAGAAAAATTCAATAAAGGCAAAATAAGGCAAGAATATAAAGAAATGATTCTGGCTTGGATTCTGTTTTCCTGGACTTAGTGGGACATAATACATAATTCCATCTGTAAACACCAATATAGTACAAAGGACAAAGTGTTGGGTGTTGTACTCCATAAGAAAATCACATCTAAATTTTCTATGAGCTTTGAAGCAGAAGTCAGTGATTTTTATTTCTCAATCCTAATTTAAATGATTTATTTTCTATAATAAATCTAGAAAAGGCTAAAATGCTGTCCCAGAAAATAAAACCAATTAAACTTATAATGTTGGCATATGAAAAACAGTTATCTTAAAGCCTTATGTATAATTTCTATATTATAAAACTTGGGGTTGACTCTAGTTGTAATTTACTGAGATTTCAAAAAATACTAATTTGAATGAAAATTCCTCAAGGGTTTAGTGACAAGCAAACCCAGCTCAGGCCTACCTTTCAGCTGGGTAGTCTTGCTAAACCTCTGACCCTCAGTTTTCACTAATGTAAAAGAAGAGGTAATAATTCTTATTTCATGGGGATGTTGTGAAAATTAAATGAAACAATTTATATAAAGTTCCTGGTGCACAGTGGTTACCAAGGCAGTGCCCCCATGGGTTTAATTAAAGCTTTGGTTCTCTGCCTCTCAGCGGACAAAAAAATTTTGAGTGTCATAATTAATGGAAGAAATCCAAAAAACAGAATGTCAAAACCACCTGCAAGATAGAAATGAATGAGCTGGCATCCTTACAAACTCCTGGATTCCTTTTCTCCCTCCTGAACTTTGACGGTTCTGACTGCTTGAAAAGTGGCACAAGGCTGCCATCCAGTGGTGCCATGAATGTAAACCAACTTTTTGTTTTTAAGAACCAGAACTCTGAATCCTTTCAAAAGCACCTCTAATAAAATAATAAAAAATAAAAATGTTTAAAAACACCCTCAACACAAGACTTTACTGGCAGCAGTGACAAACAATAACGTTTTTGGGTAGCTCTTTTTCCCCCAAGTATGAGTAACTTTCTCAACAGGCACACATTGACCATGAAAACAATCAGACCTGGCCACACGAATTTAAGTCACTTATGCTTCAAGTTCAAAAACAGCATGAATAAGGAGTTGCCTATATTCTTGGCACTCAATTGCCACAGAATCACTCATTCTCCATAGAATTCTATATGACCTTCAAATCCATGTTCCTTTCTGACTTTCCTTGACATACCACTTTTTTCAACATTCATCTTTCAAACTGTCTAATCTTTACCAATTTTATAATTAGGTGGCTTCAGAATTTTCAAAAAGAACTCATGCTGATAACATCCTGACTATTTTTGATGGCAATATTCCTATAATTTAAGCAGCAATGATAAGGGAAGTTATTAGAACATTCCTTTCTAATCCTGAGATTAATGAGTGTAAAAATAAATTCTACTTTGCAAGAATTTGCATGGAAAGCTTAGCTCACATAATCCTTAGTGAGTTCATTGTTCTTTTTCAGAACTGGCCCATATACTGCAGAATTGATGTTTGCCTACCTAATGTTATTAAAAGAGCTGCCTAAATATCTCTGCCAGAGGTGTGCTTTATGCCTGAAGTTCCCACTTTAACAATCGTTTCTTTAGATTTGGATATTGCCATTAGGCACTATATCTGGTCTTCCATGCTCTTCCAGAACCTTGCAGGTTTTCATCAAGAAGGGGAGCCTATTTTCCCTTCCAGTGAACTGGGCTACGCTACTTGACCAAGAGAGAACGAAAGAAAAAATGTGGTATGACTTCAGAACCTAATTCACACAAAACAATATGGCTTCTGACTGCTCTGCCTGCCTCTCTCTCTCTCTCTCTCTCTCTCCCTCTGTCTCTCTCTCTCTCTGTCTCTCTGTCTCTCTCTTTCTCTGTCTCTTTCCCTGTGTCTGTCTATCTATCTATTTATCTATTTATCTATCTATTTACCATGTGCTCATCCTTGGAACCCAGCCACCATGATGTGAGGAAGCCCAGAAGCCATAAGGAAATGTCACAGGTAAATATTGTGGCCACAGCCAGAGCTGAAGTCCCAGACAGCCACGGTGTGAGTGAGTGAGTGAGTGACCCTTCAGAGAATTCCAACTAGCGGCCTCCCAGCCATCCTAGCAACTCCAGCTGAATGCAGATTTGTTAATAAGCAATGACATCACCGTTTTGAGTCGCTTAGCTTTGAGGCATTTCTTATGTAGCCATAGATAACCAACAGGAGTAACATTAATATTGGTACAAGTTAATTTTTTAGATTAGCCATGAAGGATTACAACATGGAGATAAAAAGGAAGACTTTTTGTACTTACTTTGGGTAGGCTAAAACAACATAAAACTCTTAGAAGGAAACAGAAGAAAAGCTTAATGACATTAGATTTGGCAATGATTTTTTTGGATATGATACCAAAAGCATAGAAAACAGAAGGAAAAAAGAAAGAATACTGGACTGTGAAAACCATTTGTAAACTATGAAGGTTAATAAAAAATAGAAGATACCATTTTCTCTTGATGGGAATCATCACTTTCACATGTAAGGGAGAATCCACTTAGGGAAAATGATTAACAGAAGAAAGAGTAAAGAAAAACCTACAATATTGGTTTCTGCTTATTAGTTGATTTGTATTAGGCCAACTCCTCCCAGTTTATGAGGGCTTATATCTGGCATGCTAGGAGATGAATCTCCACTTTAATTTCAAAACGACTGGAAGACTAACTTATTGTTGTAAGTAATGAAGGGCAAAGATCTTGATAATATTGCTCAGTTTAAATATATTTAGTTATTGAAGGGTATCATGCTAAGTGAAATGCCAAACAGAAAGACAAATACCATACGAAGTAGGCAAAAGTGGGTTTACAGTTATTCCTATGGAAAAAGACAGGCAGGTTATGATTATAATAATACTCAAATAAGAATAAATTTTTTTCGGCATACTCACAACTGTAAACCTACTTTTGCACACCTCTGTATTTATATGTGGCATCTAGAGAACAAAACAAACAAACAAAATAGAAACAGGCTCATAAACACAGAGAACAGACTGACAGTTGTCAGCGGGGAGGGGAGTTGCGGGCTGGGTGAAAAAGGTAAAAAGATTAAGAAGTACACATCGGTAGTTACAGAATCACAGAGTTGCAGAGTACAGCACAGGAACTTCAGTCAGTAACACTGTGATAACTATATCTGGGTCCGGGTGGGTGTCTGAAATATCGGCGGGGGCCACTCTGTAAAGTAATTTTCTGACTGCTTTGCTGTACCTCTGAAATGAATACAGAGTAACATTGACTGTAAACTGTAACCGAAAAGTAAGAAATAAATAATAAATATAATTAGTCATTGACTAGCAGCCATCTTTGAAGATTACTTATTTCTACAGAATAACACCTAACCTTTATTGAACCCTTACGTGTGCTCTTTCCAAGTATTAGTTCAATGAAACCTCACGACAACGTTTGGCTTTGACGCGGTACTGCTATTGGTTCCCAAATACAATGCTGTCCCCTACCTGTGGGGATGTGTTCCAAGACCCCCAAAGGGTGACTGACACATGGATAGTACTGAATCCTAGATATACTATGTTTTTTCCCTATGCAGAAGTATCTATGAGAAAGTTTAACTTTATAAATTAGGTACAATAAGAGATTAACAATAATAACGAATAATGAAATAGAACAATTATAACAATATACTGTAATAAGTTATGTGCATGTGGTCCCTCTCTCAAAGTATCGTATTGTGCTGCACTCACCCTTTCCTTGGGAAGATGTGAGAGCACACAACGCCGTCGTGATGAGATGACGTAGCATTAGGCTACGACTGACGTATCGGAGGATGATCAAGTCAGGATGACGTCATACCTTCCACCCACAAATGTGATGCCTTTTCCATCCTAACTAAGCACTCGTCACTCAATGTGACTATAACTTTTGCAGTCTGAAGTGTAACCGCAGAACTAGTGCAGCTTTTTTTTTCCTTTCTCACAACTTCATAGAAGATTCGTTCTTACCGTAGATTTTTAGCAACCACAGCAAACAGTATTTTTTCATTTAAGTGGAGAACTTCCACCTTTTCACTTAAAGGAAGCAATTTGCGGCTTCTCTTTGGCATCTCCAAATTGCCAGAATGACTGCTCTTACACTTTGGAGCCATTATTAAGTAAAATAAAGGTGGCTTGGACACAAGCTTTGCCATACCTCCACAGCGGATCTGATAACTAAGTGACTGATGGGAGGGGAGCCTCTTTAACGCGGAGACGCCAGATGAAGCCAGGATTCACGTTCCGGACGGGAGGAAGCGGGACTCGCGAGATTTCATCACTGCTCCCAACAGTGCGCAATTTGAAACTTACGAATTGTTTATTTCTGGGATTTTCCATTTCATATTTTCAGACCCTAACTGAAATCTCAAAAAGCAAAACCGCTGGTGGGAGGCAAGGACTAAAATACAAAAGTACTAAGTCTCTGAACTAGTAACTGAGAAAACTGACATCCAAACTGGAGCCGAAACCTTGGCGTCTCAACCTAACCGCTGCTTGTAGTTATTAAAAGTTCTAGAAGGCCAGGAGATTTCTTATTTGAAAAACTGTTTCAAGGGTATTTGGCAGTATTATTTATAACATCCATGTATTTTAATACTCATATGCATTTATCCTTGTATGATGTAAATATGAGGGCGGACCCAAAAAACACCTGGAATTTATTTATAAAAAATTGTGTATTTTTCTTACATGTTTAAATCTCAGTCACCTTCAAAGTACTCTCCATTTGATGCAATACACATATCGAGATGTTTTTTCCACCACTCAAAAAGTTTTTGAACTCGTCGATTTTGATGCCTTTTAGTGCTTCTGCCATTTTTTCTTTCACCTCTTCCACATCAACATATGTTTCCCTTTGAGGGCTTTTTCCACCCATGGAAACAAAAAAGTTGCTGGCTTAAGATCAGGTGAATAGGGAGAGTGGGACACGGGGGTCGTTCAGTTTCTAGTCAAAAACTGCTGAACATTCAGTGTGGTGTGGTGTGGGTGGTGCACTTGTAAATCGCCCATCATGAAATGGGCGAACTGAGTCTTCAAAAACAGTTCTCTGAAGCTCAACAGCTGTGTCTCACAACAATGCCAGCTGGTACACTGATAGAGATGGGTTCCTAGACTACACACCTAGTGGGGGAATCCTGTACTACAAGGGGTCTGTTGTCCAGAAGATTATTCTGTTTTTATTCAATATATGTATATTTCCATTAAAAATAGCAACTTCTATCATCTGCCTTAAAGTGTTTATTCTATTTGAGCTGAATCTATGCATGGGTGACTTCCAACAAAAGTTAGATATTTTAAGAAGTCTTGAGCAAATGGTGCCTTGTTCCATCATATTTTAACTACACATGGGGACAAAAAATTGATGTTTTTATTATTCTTACATTAGTTCTGTATTAAGCTTCTAAACTTGACAGAATATTTTAAATTAAAAAGAGTGCTTTGGATAATTTGGAACTGGATATTATGACTATAAAATCAACATAGAAAATACAAACATTTACAAAGGATTTAGTGATATTACTTTACATTCATTCAAAGAATTTCAAGAGGCTAAATACACAGAATTTCTGCTCCTTTATGCTGTTTTCTTCCATTGTAGTCTGTGCGCACTTGACTAGAAGCTTCTATAATAAGATAGCTGACTGGATGTAAGTTGACTAGCGTCATATGGGGACTTAGATTGTTCCAGTAGTCAGATACTTCTTTTTCCCTGCTAGCTGTTCCCTGTCACCATGTAACAATTTTTTATTTAAAACTGGACTGTACATGAAATATCCCTCATATCTGTTGAGAATAATAGTAACAATATCAGAGTTGATAGAGGACTAAATAAGATCATGTGTGGTCACGTTCAGCACATGGCCTGGCACGTGGGAAACATAACCCAAATGCAAAGTCTTTTTAGTATTCGCTAACTTTGGCTTTCAGCCCTGCACTCAACGGAATTTATGGACATTAGACTAAATTCTAGAGAGCAAGGCATACACTCCTTAATGGCTCCCAGTGTCTTTATGGAGCAGTGGTTGACTGGACAAAGTTTAGTTCTTCATGGAATACAGTAAAGCCTCAGTCATTTGGGAGGGGCTCCGTTATCTGAGGTAGCTAGATCTCCCAACGGCAAGGCTACATAGTTTTTTATGTATCCTTCTTCCTGCCTCCCTACCAACAACACCCAGACTACACCTAATTCCAGGGGCTAATAAAGCCCCAAAGAAGCCACTGCCAAGCAGGTTCTCTTCAAATGAATAAGACAGAGCAGATGCACTAGAGGGGAATTGGAAAGTTGGCAGGGGCCTGTAACAAGTCACTCCAGGAAGGATCACGAAGTAGAGGGGAAGGGGCTTAGCTGAGATCCTTTTGATCCTTACTTTCCCAGCTTTCCTCATGCCTGGCCAAACCTACACCCAAAACTTCTGAACATTTATCAGCAAGCCTGAACAGAGGGTGAAGGGCAAAGACTCCTTCCATCTCAGCACGCAAACATTATGTATCATGCAAACATTGATTATGTATCAATGAGGAATTTCTCCCTGAGTCCAGGCAGCGTGTGACACACCACCACTGTTAACACCTGCTTAGTTTTTTAGTGTTTTTTTTTAATCCTCACCTGAAGCCATGTTTATTGATTTTAGAGAGAGGAAAAGGAAGAGGGAGAGAGAGAGAAACATCAATGTGAGAGAGAAAAATCAATTGTCTCTGGCACATGTCCTGACTGGAGACCAAACCCACAACTCAGGTCTGTGCCCTGACCTGCCACGTTTTAGTTTACCGGGTGACACTCCAACCAACTGAGCCACACTGGCCAGGGCACACACCTGCTTGTTTTAATTTTTGTTGCTCATAGGCATTTCTGCAGTCTACAATGTAGAGATTATGATTAAATCCTCCTGTTAATGCCTGGGATTCTTGCCCAGTCTCGAGGCCATTTTCTTTTGAGCTTTAGTCCTTGCTGCACTTAACTGTTGGTGATGGAGAAGAATAGGAAGATGGCAGCTGAACATATCATCGAGCCTAGAAAATACCCTAGAAGTCAGTCATTTGGAAAAACCCTCAGAAAAAATCATTACTAACTCTATACCTCTTTAAAAATAAAGTCACAGTTAATGAAGGGTTCATTTCTTTCCTTTACAAGAGTCATAATTGAGTCTTACATTTGCACATTTTGCTAATTAGGCCTTCTAAATTATTTAAATGATAGTCTGTATTCAGATTTTATGGCATAAAAATGACAGTGGGGGTGAGGGGAAAGAAAAAAGGTAAAGAATGTTCTTTTGGCTTACATTTAATCAATTTTTCTTCAGTGCTATTGGAACAATTTTTTTCATATACAGAATTTCAGATTTTAATACAAAGTAATAACGAGATTCTGGTGTGAAAGAAAACAGTATTATTACATAAACAATGATATTTTATCTAAAGATTCACATGAAAATTTCAAGTATAAATAAGGTATAGAATCTAATATATGCAATTGAGGTCCTTTTATTAGTGTTAAATAAATAATTCTAATACTCTGATTCTAGGCTGAGAATAGAAGACTAAGTCTGACAATTGAGAAAACGTAATCAAATGTTTGTTTAAACAAGACATTTCCAAAGAAATGTTAGTACTTTGATCATTTATCAAGTACTTACTGTGTTCTGAGCACAGTGCGTATCTCTTTATGTACTTTACATTGTTTAATCCTCTCAGTAACCATATTAAAAAGTTTTAATTCCCATTTTCAAGAAAATATTTTTCTAGTCAGTAGCCTGCGATTTGAAAATAAGTCAGTTAATATATTTCTAATTTTGTTACTAAAGGCCAAAAGGAGAAACACATACATTTGTAAACTCACAAATTATTATAATAAGTACTTTTTAAATGTTTTACATTGCCCACTTCTATTCATAAGTTTATTTTCGAGAACCAAGGCCACTTTATGAAACTGACCTGATTATGTGCCTGAAGTTTTATTTTGCAGTATTACATTTTTCTCCCCAGTTCTCCCTTTCCCTTCCTCCCCACAACTCTGCCCCCATTTCAGGGCTTGGTTCCATGGCATTGCCCCAGGGAAGTACACAGCTGAGATGTCAGCAAGTCTTTCAGATTTTCACTTCTTCAAAACCCACATAGCCATTAACTAAGAAGAGGCCATGAGAACAGCAACATTCAAATACAAGCCATGAAAACTGATAAATGACTCCCTGCTCACCAGTCCTTTCAAGGTAGACCTTTCTCATTTGTGATAATCTGGGGGAGAGAGAAGGGCGGGAGGGCCTTCAGAGGCTTCATACTCATTATTTGCCCCCTAACCTGGCATAGACTCATAACTAGAGATTCAGTTCATTTACAGTAAATAAAAAGAATAATATTGCTTCCCACACAGATCCGCGAACTGAGATTCACATTTGCCCATGGGTTCCTTTTAAAGAGTCAACCGCACGCTTTTCATTTTAAGCCACTGAAAACTACCAACTTTTCTATTTCGATTGGTTAAAACATCAAATTCACAAAATTGATATAAGACCAAGAATTTATGTAGGCCAACTCCACTCTTGGACGAATTATATAAAATGCAAAATATGGCAAAGATCAATTGATTTTCAAAACCCACAAAGAGAAACCTCCACCGCCTATCCATCTCTAATGAAAATACAGCTTTTCCTTTTTTCTTTTTCTTTTTTTCCCGGTAACAAGCCACGGTGTTTTTAGAAAAAAGGGGGGCAGAACTCTACTAAACTGCACAGAACAAACAGTCCAAGTATATTCTGGAATGATATTGTGGCCAAGCCGGCCGCCAGCAGACAGCAGACACCTTACCCGGGCCAGGGTTGGTGGGTGCAGCATTTAGTTCGCCCTCCTCTTCACTGACACATTGGAAAATTCCCCAATGAGAGACGATTAGAGGTAGGGGCGTGGTCTCAAGGGCGGAGAATTTGACGCCTTCCCTCTATAGATCAGCCCTCTTTGGTCCGCAGAAGCCATCGATCAAATGAACTACACCAATTAGCGGTGATAAGGCACCCCCCTTTCCCTTAGCAGGAAGGCCCCGCCCTCCTATATAAGCCTGCGGAGACCGGGCCAGGTCCCTTCGGCTCCGAGCTGCCTCTGAGGAGGTTGGTGCCTCTGTGCGGCACTGCGGAGCCCTCCACCCAGGACAGCTCCCCCTCCCCGGGCCTCTCCCCTCTCGCCCGCGAGTCCCTTCGCCTCTTAGGCCTCTCGGATCTGCTATCGTGGGCTGAGGTGAGAGCAGGCCCGGGGAGGGTGATTACAGCTAAGGAGCCGCATCGCGACCAAGGTGAGCTGAGACTGCAGGGTAGTCTGGGAGGAGGCGGGTAGGGAGAAAGTTTGGGGGCGCGGGGTTAGGAGTGAGTCGCCCGCGCCATGTTCCTCGATTAGCTATCGCGCTGCGGTCTGCAACAAGTCCGGGCTAGTCTGAGCCTGGAGGGGTGGGGCCGTTTCCGACCGGATCGGAGGGGTCTAAGTGTCAGCAGGCCCGCCAGGTCCGGAGACCAGCACGGTGGCGAAAGAGGGGAACCCATAAAGTTAGTGGCTGCCCAACTCTAAGTGTCCCTGCATTTCAGTCTTTCAGTTGTGTGCTAAGCCGTGTGTGTGCCCAGGGTTTAGCATGTTCCCAGGGCCATAAATGTGCAATATTAATAATAAAACTGTAGGTTCCTCTTGCGCGCTAGGTTAGCCTCCCGTCCCCTGCACGCGCTCCCATAATATCCTTTAAGCTTCCTTTCCTAACACAAATAAAGGTTCAGTCATTGAGCGCCGTGTACCAGGCAGTGTGCTAAACTACATGAATCGTCTTGCTTGGTCTTCACAGCCAAAGAGACAAATATTGTTGCATTATTTTACAGACGTAGAAATAAGCTCATTATTATTGTCCAGGGATGATTAGGCACCTGCTGCATGCGCTAAGCTCTATACCTAGGTGACCTCGTGTATTCCACACGTCAGTGAGGTGTAGGTATTAAAATAACTTCGTACCCACTGTACAGATGAGGAGCCAAGGACTAAGCAAAATTATCTAACGAACAGTTTACATTGTTAATATATGGCAGAATACACACTACCATCTAATTTCAAAATTTCGGTATCCTGTGTTACAATTCATAGTTATCTCTTGACAGTGAATGACTTGACAAGTGCTTCTGGGAAGATTTGCAACTTTTTAAAAACAAGATAAAGACATGGGCTTATTGTCTAGGAACTCACAATTTAGGATGTGACCAGCTGATTGGGGGGAGGGTGGGCATAACAGGTGGCACTTTGCTGTGACTTACATTCATAGCAGTGTTGGGGGAGGGGGAACTTACGTTATCAAGCTCTTGGCACAATACAATGCAGGAAAGGCTGGCTGTTCTTATCCTTTCTGGGCTTTGTTCTATATATAGATGATAGAGATACTCACCACAACTGACTCTCAGAAACTGCTACACCAGCTGAATGCGCTGTTGGAACAGGAGCCGAAATGTCAGCCAAAGGTCTGTGGCTTGAGACTAATTGAATCTGCACATGATAAGGGCCTCAGGATGACTGCAAGACTAAGGGACTTTGAAGTAAAAGATCTTCTTAGTCTAACTCAATTCTTTGGCTTCGACACAGAGACATTTTCTTTAGCTGTGAATTTACTGGACAGATTCCTGTCCAAAATGAAGGTACGTTTAAAGTTTCATTACCCTGAGTATTTCTTACTTTTGCTCAATGTGTTGTGGAAATTGCTAGCTTTGGGTTGGTATCCATAAACTTGACCTTTTTATTTTCAGCAGATAGCCCAGTTGTTATGGAATTCCGTATACTACAGATTTAATGAATACTCTTTCTTATTATAATGAAGAGTGATGCATTATTTATTAGACTTAACGTCTGACACTGAAAAATAGTCCAATATCAAATAATTAATTGCAGTCTCCCGGTAGGATAGTTGGCTGTTGTTATTAAAAATCTTTCTTAATAGGTTTGGTGTTTTCATTTTTGTACTCTTTAAATTTTAAAAATGTGTTAGCAGCAAAATCCTAGATTGTGATTAAGAATAAGAGGGTGGGGTTTTTTCCCCTTTCTTCTAATCCCGTCAGTCACTTGGTCAACAGAGTATATAGTGCTCCATCCACTCAAAGATAAAATTCTAATTGTTTTAGCCTTAGACATACTCAAGTCTTGCATATGTTTGGCATTTCCAGCCTCTGCTTGTGTACAGTAGTGTCTTCTAATGAAGAGGCATTTATATTATTATTTCCTATGTTGGATAAGCAGGACACTGGTGTATCTTTCAGGGCTTGTTTAGCTGTTACTAACACACCTACCTTCTCTGTGCCCATGGCCATTGGTGGATAATGAGACAATCTGACAATTAGAATAAAACTCTTTTAGTCCTCTGTACCTAACACAATGTATCCTGTAGCGGAGGAACTCAGTACTGTATTTGTTAAATTAGATGGCTCAAGAAATTTGTTCAACAATTGAACAACTCTTTAGGCAGCATGTGCAGGCATTACCTTTGAATCTATAAATGTTGCACAGAATAAATACATCTGTCTCTTAAGTATATTACAGTCTTATGTGAGAATGTTTGTACCAATAACTATCCTATAATACCAGGCATAATAAGAAAAGTAATTACATTATGCCACCAAAGAGGCATAAAGATATTGCTGAAAGGGCTCCAAGAACAGAAGAACACAAGCACTGGTAAAGGCGTTTTTAAGTTTTGAGCTGCAGCTTAAGAGTGGATAGAATTTTGACTGTCTCACATTGTAGACATTCAGAAAATGATGAATAAATTTTAAAAAGCTTGGTAATAGATACAGCTTTACAGGCAGAGTGAAAGTCATGTGCTATAGTATTTTAAAACTATTTTACATGTGTTACTACAAAGAAAATAGCCTGGAAAAATACAACAATCTGGAAAGAAATTTCGTGCATAAATTAAGTTGTAAGGCATTTCAGTCCTCATCTAAACATTTGACCAGTTAAACTTACTTGGTCCAGCTAAAACACTGTGCTTATAGTTTGTTCTATAGTGATTTTTTAAAAGTAAGAATTGATATGTGCTGAACCCAAACATTATACTACAGCTTAGTCCAGTTACTCCAATATTGGTTCCAGGTGGGGCGCATAAGGTTAATAGGCCACAGCTGATCTTGTTAATTCCTTCTGTTTGCAAATATACCGCAAAGATACATTTTCATGATGATGGGTCTGATTTCTAGATTATCCTTTATGGGGTTTTTTTTAATTGAAATAAAGACATGGGCTTATTGTCTTTTTAGGTACAACCCAAGCACCTCGGGTGTGTCGGACTAAGCTGCTTCTACCTGGCTGTGAAATCAATAGAAGAGGAAAGGAATGTCCCACTGGCAAGTGACTTGATCCGAATAAGCCAATATAGGTTCACAGTTTCAGACCTCATGAGAATGGAAAAGATTGTGTTGGAGAAAGTGTGTTGGAAAGTCAAAGCAACTACTGCCTTTCAATTTCTGCAACTCTATTATTCACTCATTCAAGAGAACTTACCATTTGAAAGGTATATGATCTTTGTTTCAAACCAAGGGTATTTGGAAATCAGAATGTTTTGTCTGGATGATGCTTAAAATCAATATCCTGGGAAAATTCCTATCAAAGGAGCTGCAGCTCCTTAAAGTTCACTTCACTGTCTGGCAGAAGTGAGACTTTCAGTTGTCAGTAGCTTCTGGAAGTTACATGGAGGCTAATTCTTGGGACGAACAGACATTTCAGCCTTTGTTTATATTACATTTTCCATTTATAGACTAGTCAACTTATACACCTAGTAGGTAAGCATCTAACACAGATTTATGGAAAAAGGAACTTCAGTAGATGCATAAATGGATTTATGAAAATAAAAAGAAACTGCCCTGGCTGGTGTGGCTGGGTGGATTGAGTGTCAGCCTGCGAACCAGAGTCACTGGTTCGATTCCCCAGTCAGGGCAAATGCCTGGGTTGCTGGCCAGGTCCCCAGTAGGGGACATGAGAGAGGCACCCACACATTGATGTTTCTCTCCCTGTCTTTGTCTCTCCCGTCCCCTCTCTAAAAATAAATAAACAAAATCTTTTTAAAAATTTAAAAATATAAAAAAATAAAAAGAAACCCTGGTAATTGCAGCATGATACTTTTTGTTGTTGTTGTTCCAAATCACTTAAAATTCATGTATGATATCCTTAAGATGTTAATGTCTGAAGGAAGGGGACTTGTTTACTTCAAATAATTTATTTTCTCTAAGTATATAAACTTAACATTAAAATTGACTTCAGTGTTTCTCTAAAAAGTTGTCTTCTGACCAAATATGAAATTATCTACATAACATTAATCTCATTTTTTTAAAGGAGGAATAGCCTCAATTTTGAAAGATTAGAAGCTCAACTTAAGGCATGCCACTGCAGGATCATATTTTCTAAAGCAAAGGTAAATATTTTACATAAAGAGTAAACCTATTCATATACCTGTTTTTATAGTCCACATTTACTTTAAAATGTATCTCTTTTAGCCTTCTGTGTTGGCATTGTCTATCATTGCACTGGAGATCCAAGCACAGAAGTGTGTAGAGTTAACAGAAGAAGTAGAATGTCTTCAGAAACATTCCAAGGTATGTCAAGGTCATTCCTGTTAACAGCTGTAAAAGAAACTAAACACCTTGTACTATCTCCTGAAGTAATATGACATACCATGTGTTAGAAACTTAAGTAGCTTATCTTTAAATATTTCTCATGAGGAAAGACATGTTAATAAGGTTGCAATAATTACTGTAGTTAAATACTGTAGGACTTTTATTCTTTATTCTAATTGATGATAATTTTTAAACATTTATGTACAGATAAATGGCAGAGATTTGACCTTCTGGCAAGAGCTTGTGTCCAAGTGTTTAACTGAATATTCATCAGACAAGTGTTCCAAACCAAATGTTCAGAAGTTGAAATGGATTGTTTCTGGGCGAACTGCACGGCAATTGAAGCATAGTTACTACAGAATAACCCATCTTCCAACAATTCCTGAAACGGTTCCTTAATAGGTAAATTTGGTTCATAGATACTCTCCACATAGAGAAAATTTTCTAATGCTATAACTTTCTTCTACAATTCAAGAATTAAAATCTGAATTATCTTCAAAAAGACAAGCCAAAGAGAAAATCACTGATCTAGTCAGCAAATATTTTCGGGCATTAACTACATTCAACGTATAAAGCCCTAAGTGAGGAATTATCCAAACTTTGATATGTACATTAGCCATTTCATTAAATTATCAGCTTAGAAAACAGCATCCTCTTTAATAACCTGAATTTTAAAAGTAGCACTAAAGCAGTAATTTTTAATTGCACGTCATTCTGCTTTATGTAGACTCAAGCACTGGCTCATTTAAAGTTAAGCCTGAGTAGGACAACAGGACCAGAAGTTTGAACCATAAATGAACTGATTTGAGACTATTAACTTACAAGCAAAATCAGTATGATCTTGGGTGTTGTGTCTAAAGAAAAAATAAGTCATGGCAGATGGTCTTCATCATGGGTGTTTGGGAATCACCAGGTGCACTATAGGTTGTATCATTCCCGGAGCAGTTTGAAGATCAGAAAGAAGGTTCGTGCCTGATTGTCACTGACATATATTCTTGCCATCTAAATTTAATTCACAATGGTGATTTAACTTTTTTCCTATTTAAAACTAAATGTTAACATTTAACACCCCTCATGACATGATTATGAATGTTTGATATAAGCAGTAAATCATTTTTAACAGGAATATTTGTTTGGCAAACGTCTGATAACTTGATTTTTTGTTTAAATAGGATTATTACAGCAACAAAAGCTCTTCTCTGAAGCCATCCTCCACGATCCTGAAGTATGGATTCCATGTTACAGTGGATTTAATTAAGCTGTGCTCCTCAAAGCATCACTAGATTAGCATTGATGTTCTCAGATTTGGGAAAACTGCCTAATATTAGGCTGTAGTGGAATTATGCTTAAATTTGAATTTATCTGAGGCATACAAACAATGCCAAGAACATAATGTGAAATGTTAATGACAAGTCTGGGAAGGTAAACTGTGAATCTTCATTCCTAACATTGATCCAACTTTCTATATTGGGTCAGTCTATTTCAGTGATACTAAAAATGGACACCTACTTAAAGTGTGAATGGTAAAGTTTACATCAAAACCAACATTTCACAAATGCACTTTTAAGACATGATAAGGGTCACTATTTTAAGCAGTGAAAATGGTTTCTCAGTACCCATAACCCAAGTAATAGATTATCCAGAGATGTGGACTTTATTGCTTTATGGGACTTAACATTTAAATTTGAGGGCATTTTATATAAAGCAAAACTACACACCTAGCAATTTCGGCATATTAATTTATCTTTAATGTTTTTTCATAGAAAACAGGTGACGTTTGTGTCCAGGAAAAAAAAAATTTTATACAAAATCTGTTTTGATATGGTCCTGTTGAGAATATTAGTTTTACTATATTAGTGACTCAAAATAAATTAACATCACTCTGAAAAATTGCTGATTTAACACTCCAGAAGTTTTTACTAAGGACTGTTTTTATAAAACTGCCATTGCTTCTAATTTAGAGTTTTGTTCAAAAAAAAAGAGAATATACTTTCACTCATTTCCCCTACTGCGCAAACAGAACGTCTTAAGGAAATGCGCATCTTCCTAATGACAACCTTGCTGAGGTGATGTTCAGGATTTCCTAGCAAGCCGGTGACTAAGGAGATCTAGTGTTGAAAGTGTCACGAATGGTCACTCAGTGCAGTGCATAGCCGAGTCCATCCAAGATGACTGTACCCAATTTTGACATGTTATGGATAAATAATTGTGTACTGGAAAATAAACCAAAGAACCACAGTATATCTTACAGTTTTGTAAACGTTTTGTGGATAACCTCAGTTTTCCCAAAAGGCTGATACATTTCAATATTTTGATGACATCCATGTTATTTTGAGTTGGCAGAGGTAACCTAACCAACTACCATTATGTTTTGGTACTAAGGGATATACATTTTAATAAAGTAATTGAAATGCATTCCTTTGCTGGGTGGTTTTCTGTTTGTTTCTCTTCTGATTCAACAAACTATTATTTTGGCAATGTGATGGCAAAACCACAATAAAAAGCTGTACCTGCTGCGTCTGTTTAAATTGAGCACTAAAATAAGATGTATGTTAGCAGATTAAAAATGCCTTTAATAGTATGGCCAATTACACTAATCGTTTTTTAAAATAGGCACATGATGACAAATATGGTTGATGTGTACTTAAAAACTTACTTTTATACACAGTGGTTATCATTCCAATTCATCACTGCTGATGGAAATCCTTAATACCACTTCACCCTTAGACTGCCCACCTGAAGCTTCCTTCACACCCTCTTTACCTAATTAAACAAAACTGAAGATGGTGGTTGGCAAGAACAGGTAACTGCCAAGCATTGTATTAGTTGTTTATATCAACTAACTGGTTATTATTGAATGAGAACAATATATAATTTTGAACTGTTCATGCCTAATTAAATCATCCAAAGTGGACACTGCAAGGAATTACTGATGAAGAAAAACTTTTAAGTCTCCATTTGCACTTACATATTTAATAAGCCCTCTTCACAAGTGTTATTTTTTAAAAGGTACCTAAACCTTATCTGTATTTCCATTTATATAACATACTATCTAAAAAATAGACATTTCTAATCTATTATTTGTGGTTAGCAACGATAGTTTCTACTATCAGGTACTATTGTCAGACATTTTATATGAAACATCTCATATAATCCTCCAAAGTGTATGAGATTATCCCTATTAACAAATGACCTAGAGCCACAGAGAAGGTAAGTAAGTGATTAGCTCAAGGTCGTGTCAAAGCCAGGCAGTTCTGATGAAAAGGCTGTGTGTATTACCTCCCAAAACAAGATTAAATGGACTTGTGAAATTGTATAATTTCCAATCAAAACTGGCCAAGATATGTATATATCATGTGGTCTGGCCATATTAACTTCAGTGCTAACATCATGATTAACACTCAATTCATTTTCCCTATTTTACAGTAACAGTAATTTTTATAAAATGTTACTGCTTACTCTGTGTGAAACTAATTTTTCATAAACCGAAAACAGTAAACAAGACAAATTAAAAGATAAGGTAATTTTAAGAATTCAACAAAGTAGATTTAGAAGCAATCAAAATGGTCTGGTATAATGAGGGGCATTAAATAATGATAAAATAACCAAATCATCAAGAGGACACGATAATCCTAACTATCTACACACCTAACACCAGAGCTTAAAAATACAGCACTGAAAGGAAAAATGGACAGAGCCTCAATTACAGTTAGAGGCTTAAACATGCCTCTTTGTAATCTACAGAACCACTACTAGAAAATCTGTAAGGACTTGGAAGAACTGAATACTGACAACCAACTGGATCTACTTGACATAAAAACTTCATCCTAAAACAGCATAACAGGCATTCTTTTTAAGTGCACATGGAACTCTCAGCAACACAGACCATATCCTGGGTAATAAAGTAAAATTTAGAAGAACCTGCCCTGACTGGTGTGACTCAGTTGGGCATTGTCCTCCAAACCAAAAGGTTGTCGGTTCGATCCCCAGTCAGGGAACATGTCTGGGTTGCAGATTTGCTCCCCCATCGGGGCACCTACAAAAGGCAACCAATCTATGTTTCTCTCGCACATCAATGTTCTTCGCCCTTTCTCCCTCCCTTTCCCTCTCTCTCAAAGTAAATCTAAAATAACATTTAAAAAGGAAACAACTTAAATCATACAAGTGTGTTCTCTGACCAGAAACTAGAAATCAGTAACAGATAAAGGGAACATCTCCAAACACGTGGAAATTAAACAACAGACTTCTGAATAGTTCATGTCTCTAAGGGGAAGTCCCAAGGGAAATAAAATATTTTGAACTAAATGAAAATGGAAATACCAAAATGTATGGAATGCAGCTAAACCAGTGCTTAGAGACTAAAGCATAGTAGTAACTGCTTTCATTAAGAAAAAAAAAGGTCTCAAATCAATAATCTAAGCTTCCATTTTAAGAAACTAGAAAAAGCAAAATCAAAGCAACCAGAAGGGGAAAAGTCAAAAAAAGGAGGGGTAAAAAAATACAATGAACTAGAGCAAAGTAAGAAAAATCAATAAAACTAAAACTATGTAGTTCTTTGAAAAGGGTAATACAATTGATAAACCTCTAGAAAGATTGACAAAAATGACATAAATGACCAACATTAGGAATAAAAAAGATACTACTATAGTCTCTTAAAAACATTAAAAGGACTCTGAGAAAATGGGATAGAAACAACTCTTATGCTCACAGATGAAACGAATCAATTCCTAGAAAGCCATGAACTAGCAAAACTTAGCTAAAATAAACTAGATAACCTGAGTAAGTTCTGTAATTTTTTTTTTTAATTGCCCTTACTGTTATAGCTCAGTGGATTGCTTGCTGGCCTGTGAACCAAAAGGTCGCTGGTTTGATTCCCAGTGAGGGCACATGCCTGGGTTGCAGGCCAGGCTCCCAAGTAGGGGGTGTGTGAGAAACCAGTCGATGTTTCTATCCTTCTCTTTCACCTTCTCTTCCGTTACCGCTGTTACTGAATGTGGCCCCGTTTGGAGTGGTGGGGCACAGATACTGTTAGCGAAGCAACACCCCACCTTCCCCGGGGTCCCTCCATTCTAGGTTCTTTGTCCACTGCCCTTAGAAATTACAGCTCTCAATGCCAGAGTTTGGAGAAAAGGAAAGGAACTATTTATTCAGAAGTTATACAGGTTTTGAATAAACCTGTATTTTGAATGGCTAAATGTCACTGTTAAATCTCAAAATCCCTTTAAAACACCCACCAAAACACAGTCCTGCCTTCCCTGCCCGCCCTTGCTCAGTTAGGCCAGTCAGGCCAGTCAGGCCAGTCAGGGGTACCGTCCTTCAGGAGGAAAAGAACAGAAGTCCAGAGCTCGGCTAGGCAGGCCTCTGGCGGTTCCCAGCACCATCAGCTGTGTCGCCGCAATCTCCAGTTCTTACTCTAAACCCACGTGGCACCTTCTCATGACCCATTAGCAAGAGTCCTTTCTCCCCTTCCCTTCCCGCATGGTCTTCAAGTTGTTCCCCTGTGGCGTGGAGTGAACCATCTCCCAGATCTCACTGGACAGGTGCTGTAACTTGGGAGCCTCTTCCCAGTTCCCTCCTGGGTTTAAGTTAAGCAAACCTTCCTAGTCAGGTTTGTTGATGTGCAAAACAACCATCTTTGCATATGAGATATGAAGCTATCTTGTTGTTATCGACACAAAATGACTCTCAATGGTCCAGCTCCATGTCAGGTAAGGATCTGGCCTATTACTGATATGCAAGGTAACTCTCAAAGGCCCTGCTCCAGTCTCCCCACCATGGAGGCCTGCCAAGTAGGTATGGGTGGGTGGGAGAATACCTTATATTTTTCTTGGACACCCCACATTCTGGACACTGTTACGAATCCCCCTTGGGGGCGGGGGGCTGTTACACTTCCTATCACTCTAAAAAATAAATAAAATCTTTAAAAAAAAAATTGACCCATTGTTTTAAAATCTTACTGACAAATCCCATAAAACATTTAAAGACTTAAATTCTACAAATCTCTTCCAAAAAGTAGAATCACTTCCAATTCATTTGATAAGGCCAGCATTAGCCCGATACCAAACCAAGATAAAGATAATACAAAAACAAAACGACAACAAAAAACTATGGACTAATATTCCAAATGAACAGACACAAAAATCCTCAGCAAACAAATTCAGGTATATAAGCTAAATAATATTCCATGACCAAGTTTGGGATGGGGCAAGACATAAGCTGGTTCAAAATTTAAAAGTCAATTAATATAACCCACCATATTACCAGTCGAAAAATAAGACTGTCAGCTTTTTTCTCAAAAGAAATTTTGTAGGCTAGAAGAGACTGGCCAGGAAATCCAAAGTGATAAAAAGCAGGGACCTACAGGCAAGACTGCTACAAAGCTATCATTTAGAATGGAAGGGCAGGTAAAGAGCTTCCCAGACAAGAAGAAGCTAAAGGAGTTTATCATCACCAGACTATTGTTTTATGAAATGTTAAAGGAGCTTATTTAAGAAAAAGATCAAAACTATGAATGACAACAAAAAAAGGCAATAAATACATTATCTGTCTACAGTTGAATCTAAAAAACAAACTAAGCAAACAAGAACAGAGACAGAATCATGGATGCGGAGAGTGTTTTGATGGTTACCAGATAGGAAGGGGGTGTGGGGAAATGGGTGAAGAGGGGAGGGGATTAAGAAATACGAAGAGGTAGTCACAGAATAGCCATGGGGATGTAAAGTACAGAATAGGAAATGGAGTAGCCGAAGCCAAAGAACTTACATGCATGACCCAGAATATGAACAAAGGTGTGGGGATTGTCTGAGGGAGTGCGGGGGGCTGGGTGGAGGGGGGCAAAGGGGGAAAAATTGGGACAACTGAAATAGCATAATCAATAAAATGTGTATTTTTAAAAAGCATATGATTAAATCAGTGAATACCCACACCCCCCAAAAAAGAATTTTGAGAACATTCAAATCCACTCATGAGAAAAATTCAGCTAAGTAGTAATTAATAGATGAGAACTTCCTTAGCCTGATAATGGTCATCTATAAAAACCTACAGCTAACATAACACTTAATGGTGAAAGACTTAATGCTCTAGAAACAACCATCCAGAACAAGAAAGGATGGCCACCTTCACCTCTTCTATTCTAACAAGTACAATGAAGCAAGAAAAAGAAGTAAAAGACCTGGTTGGTGTAGCTCAGTGGATTGCGCGTCGGCCTGCAAGCCGAGGAGTCACTGGTTCAATTCCCCACTCAGGGCACATGCCTGGGTTGTGGGCCAGGTCCCCAGTAGGAGGTGTGCGAGAGGCAACCACACATTGATGTTTCTCTCCCTTTCTTTCTATCTCCCTTCCCCTCTGTCTAAAAATAAAATTAATAAATATTTTTTTAAAAGAAAAGAAATAAAAGACCTATAGACTAGAACAGACAAAATCAACCTGTTCTCACATGTGGCTTATGCAGAAAATCCCAAGGAATAAACAACAAAAACTTCCTACCAATAATAAATGAGTTTAGCAAGATCACAGGATACAAGGTCAACAAACAAAAATCGAACCTATTTCTTTGCACTAGCAATGTGCAATTAGAAACTGAAATTTCAAAAAAAATCATTTACAACAGCTCCAGGAAATGAACACTTAAAAATAAATGTAACAAAAGGTATAAAGGATCCATAAGCTGAAAACCACAAAACGCTGATGACTGAAATCAAGAAGTCCTAAATGCAGAGACACTCCATGTCTGTGGATTAGAGGACTTACATGCTAACCCAATGAAAACCCCGGAATTTTTGTACAGTAGATATGGACTAGCTGATTCTAAATTTTATACAGAAAGGCAAAGAAACTCAAAATAGCCAAAACTATTTTGAAAAAGAATTAAGCTGAAGGAATCATGCTACCCAGTTTTGACTTACTATAAAGCTATAATTATCAAGGCAGTGTGGTATTGGCAAAGGGAAAGACACAGGCATCAATGGAATAGAATGGAGATCAAAGAGACCCATGTAAACAGCAACTAATTTTTGACGAAAGTGCAAAAACAATTTCATGGAGAATGCAGTCTTTTCAACAAGTGATATGCACACAAATGGACATCCACATGCAAAAAAATGAAACTCTACCTATATTTCACAGCTTACTTAAAAAAACAAACTTAAAGTAGAACACAAATCTAAATGCAAAACAAAATTATAAATCTTTTAGAAGAAAACATTGGGAAAAATCCTTAAAACCTGGGATTATGCAGTGTTCTTAGACATTAACGCCAAAAGCACGATGAATTAAGGCTCTATCAAAACTGAAAGCATTCACGCTTCAAAAGACATCATTAAGACAGTTTAAAAAATGAAAAAAAAAATGCAAATCTCATTTCTGATCAGGGACTTGTATCCAGAATATGTAAAAAAAAAAAAAAACTCTTAAAATTCAATTAAAAAAAAACAGATAACCCAATTTAAAAATGGGAAGGATCTCAATAAACATTTCCCCAAAGAAGATATACAAAATAAGAAGAAAAGATGCTCAACATAATTAGTTAGAGAAACCCAAATTGAAACCAGAATATGATAGCACTTCACATCCACTGATATGGCTAGAATGAAAAAGTCACCTAACAAGTGTTGACAAAGATGTGGAGAAACTGAAACTCCCATACACTGCTGGTGGAACGTAAAATGGTGTTGTCACATTAGAACAATCTAGCAGTTCCCCAGAGTATTAAACATAAAGTTTCCACATAACTTGAAATTCGACTCCTTTGTAAGAAATGAAAACATACCTGCACATAAAAACTTGTACTTGAATGTTTATAATAGCATTACTCATAACAGCCAAAAGGTAGAAAACTCCCAAATATCCATCAGATCCACTGACAGAAAAATAAAAGCACTGGCTATACATACAAAAAAAAATTTTTTATATTAAAAATAAATAAGTAAATAAAATAAAGCACTGGTACATAGTGTGGGAAAACCCTCTAGAACTATGCTATGTGAAAGGCAGTAAACAAAAGACCACCTATTATGATTTCAAATATAGCAAATGTCCAGAACAGGGAAGTATCTGAGATGGAAGTAAATTAGCGGTTACTTGGGGCAGGAACTGGGGGGCGGATAATAGCTAAAAAGTATAGGGTTTCTTTCTAGGTGATGAAAATGAAAACTGACCGTGGTGATGGTCAAATATGTGAGTATACTAAACACCACTGGATTATACATTTTAAACAGGTGAAGTGTACAGTATATGAATTATGCCTCAATAAAACTGGGTTTTAAAAAGATTATTCAGGATTCCATTTTTATGAACTCCTCGAAAAGACACATCTAGCATGAAGTAATTTTTGGAATTGAACTGTTCAATCTCCCAATTTTTGAGGAAACATCTCTCTCTCTACATGTTAAAATTCACAAAACTACGAACAAAAGAGCTAATTTTACTGTATGTTAACTCAAAATGTAAAAATTTTTTTAAATGTCAAAATGAAGAGCCAATCAAAAGAAAAAAGCCTCTTCTCCAGCAATTCATTCCTAAAGTTAGTGGGTCACCTCAACAAGATAGTGATCTTGCCAGTGGGTGTGGCTAGGCTGAAGTGGCCAAGTGGGTGGTTAGGGTCCAAGCAGGTGAGAAGGATATCACTACTTGGCAGAGGGTGTTGGAGTCTAAACAGAGTGAGGAAGGCATTCATTCGTGGGGACAGGGCTTAGAACAGGGAATCAAATATATTAAGGATCATAGAACCAGGTTTCTCACTGTTGTTGAACGGAGTTACATAGAAATAAAACAAAAATGAACCCGTAAGATTAGAAATGAGAGTTTAAGAGCGAACTCATGGTTTTTGATACATAAAAATGCAGATGTAAATGTATGCACTATATACACATCAATTGCTTGCTAGCACACAAGTCTTGACTTGTAAAAACCATTCTCCACTAATGAGAACCAGGGTTCCTTGGAAAAATTGCTGATTCTTGGGCTAGGGCAGGAAAAGCATAATAAGCCTGGAATACCGTGTGACAGATTAAGAAATTGCTCAAATACTGATGGGGACATGTCAAAAGGACACAGAAGCTACCTAGAATGGTCTGGCACTGACCAAATCTAGAGAAAATGTTAAGCATCAAAGTAATGGGAATAATAGGTTTTAGCCCACTGAATAAAGTAGGAAATTCGACTCCATATAAAGATATAACAAAAGTTTGATGAGAAACAAGGTAGTATTTTGAAACTACCTTCCACAGAGTACTTAATTATAAACAAAAAAAGAGTGGCTTTACAATGGAAAGGACTGGCAGACACCACTTTAAGTAATCACCATCGGAAAAAGAACAAACTGAAATTATTAACTCATGATAGTATGCAATAAGAACACAGCATTATTTCCTTGATATTCCTGCCAAAGATGCAAAACCTGACTCTAATAATGAAGAAACACCAGACAAAATTCAAATGAGGAATGCTGTAAAATAAAAAACTAGCCTGTAATCTTCAAAAGTGCCAAGGTTGCAAAAGTCAAGGAATAAATGAGGACTTGTTCCAGATTTAAGGCTAAAGACACGTGACAACTAAAACAAAAGGCATGATTCTGCTGCATCCTTTTGTGATAACAAACTTTACCGGGACAACTGAACTTGAATGGAATGAAGGTCTAAGGGTTAGATGGTCATAATGTGTTAATGCTTGTTTCCTGATTTTAATGGTTGTATTGTAGTTACATGTAAGAGCTTTTCCTTCCAAGGAAATGCAAGCTAAGGTACTTAGAGATAACTGGGTCTCATGTCATCAACTAACACACAAATGGGTCAGGGAAATTTAAAAAAAAAACCAAAACCACAATTCTGTGTCTTCCAATTTTTCTGTACATTTCAAAATGTTTAAAATTTATTTTTAAATTAAAAAGATAAAAAGGATAAAATAAAATTTCAAGACAATTCTTACCTCTATGCCTGGATCACTGAATATCAAAATGTTGTTACTGATTTATAATCACTGACCATAATTTGGTTTTTGTCACTAACAACACACTTGTCCAATAACCACATTCACCTCACCAAATCTTTTGTAGGTAACTGTTTTTTAATTTCTTGACATAAAGCGATCTCTCAAAAAATAATATACTAATTCAGAGATTTTCAGTAACTGCTGAAATTAACTTATTCAGAATATATTTGTAGATTTTTTCCTTTCCTAAATTTCTTTTTCAGTAATATAATTTCCTTGGGTGAACTGGTATACTTAGACAAAGGGGTACACAATTCCCATTTAGAAAAGTTTATTGAACATTATTCCTGCATCACATTTAAAAGAAAAAACTTAATTTTCCCTGAAGGCAACCTGTCGTTCTATACGATCTATAACCTGTTTTTGTATTAAAAATATAGATTAAATATGAAACTAGCAAAATGCAGCATTTGAAACTTCATGCTGAGCAAAAACAAGTCCCAAAAAAGTTACCATATATCAATAGAATAATTCCCACAGTATTTAAGTGTTTCCTATGTAAATCATATTTGAATGCAATTTTTAGAACCATAATTTAAGTATATTTTGCAATTTGTTAATTGCAGGCATCCACATTTTTCTTCCACCACAAAATTTGTTCCTTTGATCAAGTTGGCAACATCTGCTAGGGTCCACAGAATGCAGCAAAAAAGCAGCAGTTATTTCTCAAGATTTGAGAAATCTGGTCCACCTTTAGTGTAGTTTCCTGAGATTTCTGCTCCACTGAAGTCAAACCCAGGATTCTAAAAGATATGAAAAAATTTATGATGAAACTTATACGGAAAAATGTAAGTAACCCAAAAGGAAAATGGTAAAAAGATATAAACTGGCAAGTGATGAAAAAGGAAATCTAAATGGCCAATAAACATGTAAAAATGTACCAAACTTCACTGTAATCACCAAAATGGAACTTAAAACTATAAGGTATTTTTCAATTTTCAGACTTAGAAATACTTAGAAGATCGAACATATGTATTACAATGTTTACAAGTGTATGGACAAACACATACTTTAGTAACAGTGTACAAACGGATTTGAATAGCTGGCATTTTTTGAGACCTTACTTATGCCAGGTAGGGTTCTAAGAGCTATACATACTGGTACATTAACATAGTTAATCCTCATAACATTCCTATGAAGTAAGCATTACCTCAGGCTTTACTCTTTTTGGAGGGCATTTCATTTATTCGACAAACATTTAGAGTTCCTACTGTTTGAAAGACACCATTAGAGGCGTGTGTAATTCGACAGTGAACAGAGAGACAGAGATCTCTGCTTTGGTGGAGCTTACACTCGAACAGGAGACAAATAATAAACCATTACGTTACCCAGGGCAGGAGTCAGCAAGCTTTTCTATCAAGAGCCAGACGGGAAATATTTCAGGCTTGGAAGGTCATATAGTCTGTCGTAACTACTCAAACCTTTTGTTGTTGTTATGAAAGGCAATACACAAACCAATGAGCACAGGAGGGTTCCAATAAAGCTTGACTTCAAAAACAGGGAGTGGGCTGGACTTGACCCATGGGCCATATTTGCAGGCCCCTATCTAGTGTATTAAAAGTTGGTATCTCGTATGTTAAAAGTGCTATAAAAAAAAAAAGAAAGAAAGTAGGGCAGGGTAAGGGAAATGAAGAGTCTACAGTATTTAATCAGGATGATCAAAACTCAGAGAATGTTCGTTGAGCAATGACTTGAGAGCAGGGAAGTTAGGCAAGCTTTGGGAAAAGAGCACTGTCGTGCAAAGAGCAGAAAAGGACAAAAAAGGAACGGCTTGGCGTGTTTAAGGACCAGCAAAAGGACCTGTACAGCTAGAGCAGGGTCACCCAGGGATGTCATCAGTAGGAGACGAGGTGCAGAGGACCATGGAACACCAGGTCAGACAGAGTCTTGTAAGAGACCTTGTCTTGCACTAGCGTGAAAGAGTTCTGAGAAGAGAAGTGATGTAATCTGAGTTGCGTTTTAAAAGGACTGCAGCCTGGCAAATGTAGATGTGACGAGAACCAACCCATTACTGAAGTAATCCAGACAAGACAGGAGAGGTAGTCCAGGTCAGAGTGGTAGTGGTAGTTCCAGTGAGGTTTCCTGACAAAATGGATAGGGTCTGACAGACAAGAATGGAGGATGATTCCCCAATTTTTTTTTGGTTTGAACAACTTGTGTCCATCAACAGAGATGAGAAGGCTAGACAAAGAACAAACGTGGAGGAAGTTAAGAACTTCATGTTGGACGTGTTACGTTTAATATGTTTGTTAGCCAAGTGGAGATGTTGAATAGGCAATTGGATATGCAAGTCCAAAATTTGGTAGAAAAGTCTAGGCTAGAGATACACATTTGGAAAACACTATGTAGACAGAAACTATCCATGAATACTTTAACAGTGCTCTGTAAGAATTCTCCTCCTAGACATCCTCAAAGAATGTCTGAAGAGGTTTACAGAGATGAAAGCACAAAATTTGTTTGAAATAGCAGACATAAACAGAGAAATCTAAATCTAATCAAATGGGAATAGCTAAGAATTACAATATATTCAGACTAGAAAACAGCCTAAAGCAAGTAAAGTAGTAAGTTTTATTTATGTGTACTAGTAAGAGACCCAAAACATAGTATTAAAAACCAAACATGAGCCCTGGCTGGTGTGGCTTAGTGGATTGAGTGCCAGCCTGCAAACCGCAAGTTCTAGGTTGGACTCCCAGTTGGGGCACATGCCTGGGTTTTGGACCAGGTCCCCAGTGGGGGGGTGAGGGGGGCGGGGAATGTGAGAGGCAACCAGGTAACCAATGGATGTATCTCTTACACATCAATTTTTCTCTCCCCCTCTTTCTCCCTCCGTACCCCTCTCTCTAAAAATAAATAAATAAAATCTTTTTAAAATATTAAAAATTAAAAAAATTTAAAAAGAAACATGAACACTATACAGTGTGATTCTCCATATATGTGAAAAACAAAACAAGCCAACGTGCTGGGGAGTTGAGATTCAGACAGGGGCACGGAATGCAGAGATGCTGGTTAAGGGGCCTTCCACTTTTTTACACTATGTAAGTCTATGCTGATTGAGTTTTTATGAGTTTATTCATATATTACTAATTTACATTAAATGAGTTTAAACGTAGAAATCATAATATAAATTCTCAAGAAAATTTTTTAAAAAATCAAATCCATACCTAAAAAGGCTAGTCATTTTTCCAATAATTTATTTTTTAAAATTCCTCTATAGAACTTTTATAATTTTTATAATTTCATGTGTTTTAGTTTCAAAAAATAATTATTTCTATGTTTTTAAGATGTTTAACTACAAACATCATACATTCGTCTGACTTACTTCTTTCTGGAATCTCTCTAATGTAAGTTTTCTCTGCATTTGGTCCTGCACCCAAGGATCAGCCGCATATTCAGATTCTAGAAGAGAAGTCCAACAATTGGCTGCATCTCTCTTTGTCTTTGTAAGAACAATACGAACCATTTTTCTATCCTCTAAACAAACAAACAAAAATCACAAAGAAATCAGAGTTCATTATTAAATTATATATTTTCAAAAACCATCAGGTAATCTTGAAATACAATTATTATTAACACATTTCTATTACTGTATCTTCCAAAGCTGCAATGACAAAACACCTAATACAACAATGAAAACACACTAAGTTCCAAGACAAAATTAATTTTTAAAAAGACTCTAAGACTTAAAATTAGATTAAAAATAGATTACCCTTACCCAAAGTCCACGTTCCTTCATCAGCTATTGTAGAATCAAAGAGCTTGCCCTGAAAAATAAAACATAAAAGGTACTAAAAATATAGAAACTTCATTAATTTTCATAAAGCCTTCATGATTTAAGACTTTCCTAATTTCCTATCTAACCAATATATAATTGTCTAATTTGGTTAGAACAGAGAGATAAAACTTTATATCATTTCAACGCATGGATAAGTGCTCAACCCTAAGTGTCCCCCTAGCAAGTGAAACGGAACCTAGTTTACATTGCTTGGAGTATTTACTATGATAGAAAATACAGAGCTCTCTAGAGAAAGATCTGGGCTCCTTAATTTTTAGAAGATGAAGAAATACTGCTCATTACTGATTAGCCAAATACAAAATTTATATCTGAAACATTTTGTCAAGTAAAATAAATTACAAGAGCTTGCCTGATGAAATTAAGAATAAATGTCTTAAAATAAACTTTAAAAACTGGCTCAATCTCTTTGTTGGGCAATGTAGCATTAAAAATATTATTTTAGCACACACTATAGATGACATCAGATTAGTCGCTCCTAATGTTTTAGGTACTCATTTTAAAAAAGAAGCATAATGTAAATTTCAATGAATGCTGAAACCCGTTTTGATTTGCTGCTTGCCAAATTTGTTTTAGAAAATACCATGTTAAAAAAGGATACATTTTTTAAAAAAAATATGCCAATATTTGTGAAAAAAACCCTACTGGTCTAAATGTACACCTACTATCCTGGAGTTAAGAATTATCCCTAAATTCCCAAGTTACTGGAATTACTAAGGCAAATTTGAATTTTAATCTTAAACCACTGTTTAGGAAAAATATGAACTACACAAATATTCAGAAAGGTCATTTAGATCTACACTGATATAAATCAATGTCTTTCACAAGAATCTTCCTTTTCTCAAAGGCACTCAAAGCACTTCCACAGAAAATATTAATTACTAACACATCCTGTGTGCTTATTACATACCAGCCACTACTCCAAGCTCTTCATTCACATGGATACCATGTTATGCTCAGAACAGTCCTATAAAAAAGGTACTGTAATTACTGAACTTTTTGGATGAACGTTAGAGACACCGAAAAATTTCCTGCCCACGATTACAAAACTAGAAAAACGGCAGAACCAGGTAATCTACCATATAATCTTCCCCGTGCCATCAGGCATCTTGGGGCACGCAATCTGGGAAAGGGATCTAACTTCGACTTAATTGAACTTAACTATAAAGCTTACCAAGGGGCAAAAGTGAATACCAGACCCAAAGGGCGCTGGTGAGAATAAAAGGGGTATTATTTTCTTCACACATGTCTTGGCCATCTGTTTAACCGCTTCTGAAGTTTTCTAATTTTAGATGAGAAACATCGCCTGACGTCATCGCTGAATCCTCATCCCGTTATCCTTACCCTTGACTTTCTTTGCTCTCCTGTAACTGCCTACATATCTATTATTTTAGTGTCTCTGTGCCTCCCTGCTTGCTTTAACCGGGGTGCAGGAACCCACTTTGTCTCACTAGACGCTGTCCTCCCAGCACTTAGGGCGGTGCCTGGAAGAGAGTGTATGGAATATCAATTCTCGTTGTTGTTCTCAGCGGAAGACCTGCCGAAGAACAACAGAAGCAGCTTCATCTGGCTTAGAAATAAAGTCAGAAAAACGGGCTCCTCAAATTTCCACGTCAACTCAAGGAGTTGGAGGCTGGAGGTGGAGGCTCGGACCAGAACAAAATCAGGCCAATTTTACCGCTCTCTCGGCCAGCCAGAAAAACCCAACGGCCTTCCAACAGTCTTCCTACAGAAACCATAAGCGGGAGAACTCGGGGATTTGGGGGAGACCTCGAAGAAACGGGGCGCAAGCCCCGACCTGCCGCTACCTTGAGGATCTCGCGGCCACCCACCGCCAGCGCCACATGCCGGCTCTGCAGATCGCACCGGATATCTTGGGCACGAGTGCCTGGCGGCACCCGAACTTCAATGAACACCTCCTCCAAGGTCTGGTACCACTGGCCCCACGGCGTCCCGCATGGAACCACCCCACTGCGCTCCTCAAAAGGGGCCGACATACTCCACTCGCCTCCCGGCGGCAGCCGCACTGAGCGAGCGGAGCGCGTGCGCCGAAGCTCCACGCTCAGGCCACGCCCCGGCCTCTCCGCTCAGGTCACTACTTATGCGCAGGAATGTAAGCTGAGCTCTCAGCGTATTTGATTTTCCCTATCGACTGCTACTTAGGACACTGGCAGAACCCAATTTGAAATAACTGACATCCAGAAAAGATCACATCCAAAGAATGGCAAGAGAGGGTTGGAACCAACGAAGCTAGAACTCTGCATCTCCACCCGAATGACGCCACAAGCCGGCTTCCAAAATTCTCAGATTTGTAGTGCGCTTGCGCAGACGGTGCTACTGCGTAAGTTACAACGAGTAACGCCGGGAGTGATTGGGTACGTCCCCCCTAAACTCACAAGCCACCTCATTGGACGCGGCGAGAGCTTAATGCGCATGCTCTTTGCATGTTCCTTTCCTGGATTGGTGCACCCAGGGTTTTGTTTTTCCAATTGGCTAACGTCGAGGTGGGCGGGGAATGAGCTGGGAGATTTGAATTTGAAGGCAGTAATTCCAAAATCAGCACCAGGAAGCTGCGGAGGAACGGTGGTACCCTTCGGTTTGTGGAGCTGGTCGTCAGCATGTCCTTCCCCAAGGCGCCCCTGAAACGATTCAATGACCCTTCTGGTGCGTACGGGGGAAGGAACTGAGGGACGGGAGTTGCTTTCAACGCCCCTTGCACCTTTCGGTTCCCTGTGTCAGAGCGAAATAGGCGGTTTTAGGGCTGGCATGGGAGAGGTTCCATTGATTTATTTTATTTTTTGTTTTGGAATTATATACTAAGCATTTACTACATGCCACGCACTATTTAAGATGGTAAGGATGCTGCAGTGAGCGAAGCAAAGCCCCTGCCCCATGGAGCTTCCCACTCAGTTGGCGAATACAGCCAATAAACAGTGCTGTGTAGACATTAAAAGCAGAGAGCAGGAATGAGGGTGAGGAAGCATTGGTAACTAGTTGATGGTCAGGTGCGAAAGGCCTTACTGATTAAAAAAAAGAGACACACTTGACCATGCTTTTTGTCTGAATTTGTGGATTTCTTTTCGGATATTCCATTCAGACACAAAAGAAAGAAGGTTGGTAAAGGTGCTTGTGGTTGTAAAATTGGGGCGGTATCGAAATCATTTATAGAATGAATTGATGGCAGCTGATATTGACGGTGCCTCAAGCACCGTACTACGTGTTTACGTAAATTACTAGTTCCGTTTTCGTTTCCCAGCATCCTGGAGAAGTGGATGCTAAATATCATTCATTGTTTTACTGATAGAAAGACTAAGGCTTCGATTTCCTTAGTGTGACACAACCCAACTGGCAAAACTAGTGCATGAAACCAGGCCTTCGTGAAATCCATTCTGTGCTCTTAACCACTGCAGTGGAGAAGCACAATAACCAGGAAGCCTTGTTTGTGGTCAGTAAGATGCTCATCATTTATTAGAGGCTAACCGTATGCTGGGACTGTGTTAAGGTTTTTACTACTAGATCTGGTTTATTTTTTCCAACAGCCAAATAAGAAAGGGACAGATATTGTCCTTATTTTACAGATGAGGAAACTGACGGGTTTTGTAACTATTGAGTAGCCTGTAAGTGGTAGAGCCGATCCACGATTTATCCATTTCACACACACACTTGTTACGTCTTTAACCTCTGTCAGACAACAACATGGAAATGTTCTTATTCCTCAGCTTCTCCAAATGACTACACAGTACCTGACACATAGTAATGTCTATTCATGGGCAGACGAAGCTGGATTTGAACCCTAATCTGGCCAATTACAAAACCCCATTCCCTTTGCCACATCCCCAGTGACTTTCTGTGTCTCCTTCACCACACTGCTAACCGCAGCCCTGAGCTAAATGCTGGGGATACAGTCATGATTAAGACAGCCCTGACCTCGAAGTAGTTTGTCTAATGTGGCAGATTGATAAGTACATTTTCTAACATGGGAAGTGGATAAGTACACTATTATAATCCTTTACAAAACTGACAAGTTCTATAATAGGAAGGATACACACACACTGCAATGTGGGGGTTCTAACCTGATTGTAGAATTCAGAGAAAACTGGAAGAGGTGACATCAGGGGAAGGGGAAGTGAGAGTTAGCCAGGCAAAGTGGAAAGTGGACTAGCCATTCAAGGTAGAAGAAATAGAAACTAAAAAATTCCGGAAGTTTGAAGCATTTATTTAATGTAATGGATAAAATATTTGCATCCAAGTATCGACTGCCTGTGTTACCTTCCAATTATTGTTGATCAAGATATAAATTGTTCCAGAAAGTTTGTGATATCTCCCCAGTTATCTTCTTTGGTTCGATATTCCCTCTCTCCAGATCTCTAACAAGTCGTATCTAGGATGTAGTACATTTAAGTGTCAGTAAGGAAAAGACTTACAGCATGAAACCAGCATGTGCCCCCATCTCACAAAGAGATGGTAGGTTCAGGCAGGATTTCAACCTAGTTCTTTTTTAATCTAAATACCAATAACTATGAAATTCGACTCTTCAGTCTTTAGGGAAGAGTTTTTTAATTTGGTTTTAATTGTTCTCACCTTGCATGATTCGGCTTAGTTACCATCCACCAGCCCTGCTTTCACTGGCGCTTGTCCCCTTTTGAGAGTGTGTACCCAATGATGAGCCAGAACACTAGAATTCAGCATCACTATTTTTCTGGCTGCTCTGTCAAGTCTAGAACAGTGCCTCTCACACTTTTCCCTAAAAGCATCCCTAAGAACAAAAAGCAAAAGATAACCATCCCATCATCCCCTACTTTCCCCGAAAAGTCATTGCCTACAATAGTGGTGGCAGTTTCCTTTGGAGTCTCATGTTTGCATAATGCGTCCCCCACTGAGGCCCCCACACCTATCCCAAGTGAGTAAAATAGATGCTCTAAGATGTGCCACCTTTAACCTGATTTTAGGGAAACCCTTGTCACCCCACTGTTAACTCCATGGCATTAACAGTTGCAGGGTGTGTGAAATCAAAGCGAGCTACGACTGATGTTTTCGCCAAGGCTGCCTTTCCCCTCGAGACCCCAGTGAATTCTACAGACCATTTTAATGCTCCCTCCTGATTGGAAATCCACTTCCTCTACCCCTTATTGACCACATTCAGATCGGAAAGCTCATGGGATTGGCATCTTTATGTCAGTATATAAAAATGATCATTGGTTCAGGTAGAGGAATGGAAACCTAAGTCCAGCCTTGATGTTTCTATGGTCTGCTTAGAATTGAAGACAAATACCATATGACCTCACCTATAAGCAAACCTAATCAACAAAACAAGCAAGCGAGCAAAATGTAACAGGAGACCTTGAGATAAAGAACAAGCTGACAGTAATCAGAGGGGAGTGGGGAGGGGGATAACGGGGAAAAGAATGGGAAGGGCCATCAAGGAACAAGTATAAAGGATCCATGGACAAAGACAACCAGGGGCAGGAGGGGGCTGTGATTGAAGGTGGGAGTGGGTAGGGTGGGGGAGAGTAATGGGGGGGAAATGGGGACAACTGTAATTGAACAACAATAAAAAAAATAAAATTGAAAGCAGTCGACTTTAATACTTTGTTAGTCTGTCCCAGGGTGAGAAATAAATTATGTATTTCTGTGTGGGATATATTTTTATATTTCTACACAAAACTAAAACAGAAGTACCACAAAACAGTGCTTAAATTTGCTACATGTGAGTCACACTGATATTTTCTATTGCTTCATTTAAAAAAAATATGCTAGTCAAGATATAATAATGAGCCTCTATCATCCCATTTGAAAAACACCTTGGGGACAGTAGAAGTTCCCTTGAAATAGTCAAACTCCTTGCTTTTCCTATTTATTTGCATGATACTCTGGGCTGAAGTAAAGAGCTTTTCAGAGAATAATATAACTATTGATTCCCAATCAGCTAGAGCTTTATGTCAATGACATTTTTAGTATTGTCAGTCCCAAAAGCCAGTTCTTACCTTGGCTATGCGTAAACACTCTGAAATGCCTTCCATTTGGGACTCCAATTACTCACACGAGGTTATACAATATAAATTCCTGGGACATAGGTATATAGTCTGGCTTTATAAATTTTCTGATATATTGAGATTAGCCAGGAATGGATTATCACTATAAATTTTCCAGGCTAAATATTGAGGGATAGACACTTTTAGTTGCTTCATTTCTAGAATCTGATGGTAGTTAACCTCAGTGACTCTGAGTAGTTGATTCCAAATATGTTATTTCTTAGAGTCAGTCCTTACTAAGAAAACCATGTTGCTTGTTCTTACAACATGCATTTTCATCCCAAGACTTTCTCTGCTGTGTTGCTCAGTTGCCTATGTTCTTTGACCCAATTGAAATAAAGGGCCTTTGGGAAAATAATGATATTGTTCCTCATATCAAATAGGTGCTATTTTTTACATTTGAAAAACCGAAGCATTTATTAATGGCTTTTTTACATTTCTATTACTCACTTTACTTTGGCATTGTAAGTAACATTAGATGAGACGTTAATGTTTTCTGTTTCTTCTAGGTTGTGCACCATCTCCAGGTGCTTATGATGTGAAAACTTCAGAGGTATTGAAAGGACCAGTATCCTTTCAGAAATCACAACGATTTAAAAAACAAAAAGGTAATGGATCCAAAAAATAAAGTAATGGTTATATGATCTCGTAAGTTTTAAATTTATGAGTACCAGTAGTGAATTTAAAGATGTTATGGTATTTCTTAAAATATGAAACTACAGCTATATTTAAATTTTTGTATTTGATGGATTGATAAAAACTACAGAATAATGCTTTTATCATTACATTATCATTAAATTTTTTATTTGATGGATTAATAAATGGGTCAGCTACAGAATAATGTTTTTATCATAACCAGGAAAATTAAGCAAGACACAGAGATATGTAGTTTACCTTTTGATAACTACCTTAGCCTTCAATCAGGGAACATTAGGAAAATCAGGAGAAGTTAGATGTGTAAAAAATATTGTGCAACTAATTATTTGGAAATGTACAATCAAGAAAAGAATAACTTTAGCCCTGGCTGGTGTGTCTCAGCGGATTGAGTGCCAGCCTGCTAACCAAAGGGCTGATTTGATTCCCAGCCACGGCACATGCCTGGGTTGCAGGCCAGGTCCCCACTAGGGGGTGCGTGAGAGGCAACCACAAGTTGATGTTTCTCTCCCTCTTTCTCCCTCCTTTCCCCGCTTTAAAAAATAAATAAAATCTTTTTAAAAAAAGAAAATAACTTTATATTGATTCACTAATAGTTACAATAAGAAATTTTGAAACTGTTTTGTCTGTGGTTCAATTTATTGCAGAATCTCAACAAAATTTTACTGTTGACAAAGATACTACCGTGCCTGCCTCAGCAAGAAAAGTTAAGAATTTGGGATTAAAGGTGAGGAGCTCTTATTTTCTACCTGGTTTATTAACTGTATCATTGAAAATATTCCTTAAAGGTATTGTATTTGACTAGAATGGGTTAAGTGTATACATTAAGGTTATAAGTTAACCTGTAAATTAATGAAACATTATCATTAGAACTCTAGTAAGCTTTACATTTCTACCTATGCCATTACTAAATATATTGTGCTTAAACGTGCCCCTAGTTCAGAATTACAAAATAGTCTCCACTCAGTCATTTCTATATCTAGATAAATTTTATAACACCTAGTAAGCTTTTAAAAATTATGTGATACTTTGATTTGTTAGTTACCATCATTTGAGTTGTTTTGTTTTTAATCATTTGTTTTGGGGGAAGGATAAGTACTCGAAAATGAAAAGGGAAAAACATCCTAATGCCTAAAAGATGTTTACTATTCAGAAACTGCCAAGGAGTGGTAGGGATTAAATTCCCATTAGCTTGATGTTATTGATTGTTAAAGAGCCGACTATTACTGTTTCTGTTCACTCATAAAAGAAAGTTGTACTTTTTTAAGGAAATATATAAATTGATATTTTAATGTGAAAAAAGATTCAGAGTTGAGAAAATGAAGCCATAGGTTGAGCTTAGACTTGTATTTATTTACTTTTAATTAACATGCATATAGTTAAAAACTGTCCGTGGAAAATTCTGAAATGTTTGTAGAACTTAGGCATGCACATCTACTTTCTCATCTGTCCGTTTTATGAAATCTCAATACAGAGACATATTTCTTCTCTTCTTTTCTAAGATTTTATTTAGAGAGAGGGGAAGGGAGGGAGAAAGAGAGGGAGAGAAACATCATTGTGCAAGAGATACATAATCAGTTGCCTCTCACGCACCCCCAACTGGGAACCTGGCCTGCAACCCAGGCATGTGCCCTGACTGGGAATCGAACCAGCAACCTTTCGGTCCTCAGGCTGGCACTCAGACCACTGCATCACACCAGGCAGGGCACAAATAGATATTTCTGATGAAAATTTAGAACCTGAATTGAGATGTACTATAAGTGTGAGATACACAGCAAATTTCGAAGACCTAGAACAACAACAAAAAAGATGTCACAAATGACTTTATATAATGATATGTTGAAATAATATTTTTGATATTTGGGGTTAAATAAAATATATTATTAAAAATTTTACTTTTTAAATATGACTACTAGAAAATTTGAGTATGAATATGTGGCTTGCATTGTATTTCTACTGAGCAGCACTGATACAGACGTTCTTCTTGGAAATTGATATACATTTCTTGACTTAAATTTCTTGGAGAAATAGTTATGAAATTTTTAATTAGTTATAGGATTCAAAAACTCTCCTAAAAAACTAAATTAAAAAACAAGTTTGAAGTTTGTTCAAAACCCCAAAATAATAGGCCTTAATAGAAAATGCCATCAGGTCGTAAACTAATAAACATGAGACTGGTGTGCCTCCCCCCACAACTTGGAAACACATAAAACAAATTTCGTTTAATATGTTTATGCATTTTCTTCCATTTTTAGGTGGAACAGATAGATACTCTGTTTTTGGTCATTGTCTCAAACAGGCTGTTGGATATAAGGACAGTGAGTAGATTAGAATAGGGGTTGGCACTCTTTCAATTTTTCTCTATTTCTTTGTATTATCCCCCCTTTTTGGATATTTAAATTTAAGCTGATTTCTCTTTGTAAGGTTCTGTTCTTCCTAAGATAGAGTAATTAAGTACTAGTGTAGTGCTGTTTAACATTAGAAACACTCAGTAGCTTTACTCATAAAGCTCCACCTGTTCTTTTCACTGAAATTGTTAGGGGAAAAAAAAACAACTAATTTTTTGGGATGAAAACTTTTAAACCTGAAATATTTTCAGATTTAAAGAAACTTTACCTTCATTAACCAGGTAAGTCACCTACAAAATGTTTAATAGACCCAAGGAAATGTTTAAAATAGAAATGAACTGTTTGGAATCCTTCATTTCTTCTGATAACTAAAAGTCAATTTCAGTTTGATGTTTGTGACACTTAAACTTGATTATCACTGTTCTCTGACTTTTAAATAGAAGGACTCTCAAAAGAATGATAAAGACTTGAAGATGCTGGAAAAAGAGGTAAGCCATGCTTTCAACTTACTGAAAAATAAATACGCTCTATAATGGAAAGAGAATTACAGAGAGAATTAAGAGGCAGGGATTCCGCTGCGGTGTGAGGAGGCACACGGGGTGGCAAATACACCATCCAGAGGAGTGCCTGCCCCCAGGGTGATCATTCCTCGGCTTGGGACACTGTATCTTGGGGCCTGGTTGTCTGTGTGGGATGCTGGCAAAGTCAAGGTGTCAGCATACTCAGGGACACAGACTCAAGACAACCCACTTAGTGAAAAAATGGTAACTAAAAAATCAGTATGTTAGTTTACTACAATTATGTGTAGATCAAGTATTTACATTTACTCTTCTTGTGTGTTATTTCATGTTAAGACAATGACTAACTAGGGAATTGCTTAGTGAGCACGAAATCCTAGCAAGTTAGTTGGATTGTGGTGGCGTTATGCTAACTGGATGCATTCCTGTGCGTCGTGGGTGTATGCCTTCCTCAAGGATGAAATGATTTAGAGCAGCACTGTCCTATATCGTAGTGACTCACCACGTGTGACTATGTAAATTAGATAAAATTACATACGCAGTTCTTCAGCTGCACTAGTCACAGTTCAAGTGCTTAATAGCCACATGTTATGAGAGGCTGTCATACTGGACAGTGCATTTCCACCATGGCAGAAATTCTATTGAGCAGAGCTGACCTGCAGGACCCCTGTACCTACCTAGGAGGACTAAGCTGGTCACTCCCAGCTTTGCTTTTCTGGCAGTCTTTCATTCATGTTTCCTTCCTGACTTTCTGGTGGACATTATCTTTTGATGTATTAAAACTTTCCATTGATTACAGTTAAACATTAGGTTAGGACCAAGAATATGTCAAGGTAACTGTAAATCTCTGCCCTGGTTGCTCTGATCTTTTTGTACTTATTTTAATAATATTGGCTATAATTTTATTGAGGATACATGCAAGGAATTAATGGGGGACATAGGTGAATCTCAGTGAGACAGCAGGTGAATGGCGGTGCCAGGATAGAACTGGTCATCTGCGTCAATTAATCTTTTAGATTTTTGGCAAATAGAGCTCT